>PVKS010034551.1:0-20779 GCA_004027875.1 Aplodontia rufa
CAGTGAGAAAGTTGGTCTATTATCAGGTGTTAAATCCAGATAAGATGTAATGCTATACAACATAATCCTTTTTTAGAGATATTGTGGGAAGGGGAAGGGAGGGATAAGGGTGGGTAATTGGGGGGGCACTCCTGTGGGTAATTGTAATATCCAGAATCTATACACATTTTATATTATTTTGTTAAAAACTTGTATGGTTGTTCAAAAATTAAAAAAAATAAAAATAAAAATAAATAGGACATCTGGACTCTGGATGGCTGGAAACTAAGAAGGCGAGAACCTATTTATAATAAACTCTTTGTTAAAAAAAGAAAATGATTCTCAAAAAAAAATTGACATAGTAGAAAATAACACAGTGGCCCTTGGAGATAAAAGAAAAACCTTAAAAGCCATATGCAAATAATTTGACAGACACAAAACAATCACAGACCCTTCTTCCATGACACACACATCTCTGCGCCCAACTGTTCAATAAAATCTGTTCAAGTTCTACTTCCACCTGCACCTAAAAGTTTTGCTTATACAGTGATTTTCATTTTAACAGAAAAGAGCAGTTGTCAAAAGAGCCTCATCTACACACAGAGGCAAGAAAACCCCCCATCATGGACATCCCCAAGTCCTAGCAGGAAGCAAGGCCACCTCCACCTTTCCAACTTGTGCAGCCCAGCCTCTGCCACACACCCACCACCCTCCATCACCTCTCTGGTCCTCACACCATCAAAACAGAAGGGACACAGCCTGAGCCATGAGGCAGCTGCAGCACTCTACTTAAGGGACTTCCTATGTATTTCCTCTGTCCCCTTTACCTAAATTACCAACCCATGTGCCCCTTTTCTTCCTACCACCAGGTAGTGCCTGCCATGCAGCCCTAGCTGCCCAGATCAACAGGCTGGGAGCATTTCATGACGCTGACATGTGTCACATGTACCAAAACATTCCAGCTCACAGAGGTGAACTCAGACATCCTGGTGAAGACCTCCACCAGAACAGCCTGTGGGCCAGCTTTCTGCCAAACATTAGATTGAGGATCAAAATGCTACTGGAGTTTTCATGGACCGCATCACACTGGCTGAAACAAGCTGACGGCTTAGAACACACTGCGGACACTGTTCTGCTTTTCATGACCTCCAGCTCTTCTACATACTGTGACAACAGTGCTTGCAGCAAGGTGCACCAAGGGAAGCCACACTGCTCCTGAAGTTCCTGGTACCCATCCTGGCGCTGTAGAGTGGGTCTGACCACAGACATCCTGCATGGCCTCCACGCGCTCAGCAGTACAGCTCAGGTGCCAGCAGAGAACGGACTTCAGCTGAATTTCCCAAAGCTGCAGAGAGATCTTTCACCAGCGAGGGGAGCTGCTGGGCTGGTACATGAGCTGTTCGGAGGCAGCGGAGGACCAGGACAGTGCACCCCCCACAGCTCCCAAATTCTGAAGACTGACAGTTCCTGTTGCTACAAAAGCCCACATGTTAAGAAAAAGAGATTTACAGGGGCTAATTACAGTAACTTCCTACAAAGACACACATTTTTACACATAATTATTTTTCATTGAAGATGTTTATTGCATTCTATTTTTGGTGGAAAAAACGTAACATACATTTATTTAGCACAACCTTGTGAAATGCACAAAGCAGAACTGGGTAAGAAGCATTTTTTATTCCTAGTCCATTCCTGAGGACTAAATCATGAACTGCTCCACTGTAATTAAATATTTCTTACAATAGTTGGGCACATTTAACATTTATTAATTTTCTCCTCTCAGGATAGGCAGCAGTTCACCATTTTCTTTTAGTTCCTAAAAATAAAAAAGTAACAATAATGTAAATGTTCATATAAAAAATGAAAATATCTTCAGTCACAGCTTACATTTATATCTGAGAACAAAAGAAACACCTACTGCAATAACACCCTAAGTCTTTCAACATTTTCAAATGATACATTATGTCGTAAAAACTGAATAACGCTGTCCCTTGGAATCCATAGGGGAGTGATTCCAGGATCCCCAGGATGCAGGAGGCTCAAGTACCTTGCACAGAATGGCAGAGCACACACATACAACTACACACCCCTCCAAGTACCTACAGTGCCTCCAGACCAGCTCCAGTATCTAACACCAGGAAGACAGCTGCTGCCGGAACTGTCCGTGCACGTTCACTACAGATGCACTGTTTTCAAATATTTTCAAACTTCCACTGGGTGAATTTGTACATATGGAATTGCAGACACAGATGTGAAGGGGTGTGTGTGTTTAAAATGAAAAATGCAGATCTACTTTTGTTGCTGTTCAAAAGCTAGTGCTAAACACTGTTTTCCTCCAGGAATGAGACCAGGCATGTGTGAGAAGCAACATCACCCCCACACCCAGGGAAAAGGCCCGCACAGAGGCAACCTCAGACAACGCCTCTGCAGTCAAGGAGCTCACTCCTGACTTAACAGCAATGCACCACTTCAGAGCTAGGCTGGAGTTCTTCCACGTCATAAAAGTGCACGTTAAAAACTTTTCTTTTGGGGCTGGAGCGGTGGCTCAGCGGTTTCGGCGCTTGCCTGGCAAGCACGAGGACCCGGGTTCAAACCCCATCACCACGTACACAACTAAGTGTTGGAGCAACTAAGGCCATGTGAAAAACTAAATAAAGTTACTTCTCTCTTTCTCTCTCTCACTGTCCCTCTCTCTTTATTAAAAAAAAAAACAAAAAACGTTTCTTTTACAATACAACTAGAAACAATACTACTTGTTACTTGTTTTCCATTTAAAGAGTCAGGGATCTGACAGAAACCTCATTAAAAGCAAGCAAGAGGATGTCTGGAGGCAGCCTCGGTCCCCAGAGAAGGCTCAGGAGCCTGTCTTCTGACAGTTCCAGCTCCCAGGCATTCCCACCGACCCTCCACTTCACTTACCACTGCCACCCTTAACACACCTGGCAGGGTGGCTGCAGTGGGGCAGATTTGGGGGGTCAAAACTGCAGCTTGCCTTTATGGGTCTGGGCTAACCAACAGAGCTGGGTAGCAGGCAGATGCTAGATGTGGTGCTACCCTAACTAACTTTTAGACATCAAATATAAGAAAAGTCATATCCAGTTCAAACACACTGAGAGTTTACTTAAAACAAGCCAAAGAGTAAACTAAAGCCTTTCATCTACCCACTAACCATTCACTAAGCTCCATCAGGAGGGATTCAGTGTATAAGGAAAGCAACTTCCCCAACATGCTTACAATCCAGCAGCTAACAGAGTACTAGCACCCGACTGAGGTCAGAGACCTGCAGCCACTACAGCACAGTGGGCAGGCAGAGCCGGCTCCAGGCCTCCAGCCTCCTGCCAACCCAGCCTCTGGTGCCTCAACTTCACGCCATGCACCACATGCAGATGAGGGAGAAAAAAATGGCAAGGGGAAATAATAGCAATAACAAAAAAGGACACAAGAACCTCAGCAGCAGGAGCAGCTGTCTCTGGCTGGAGGGGTCTATGCATTTACAGACCAGTAGATCTTGAGGGATAGAATAAACAAGATTCATTATAAACTATGCAAGAAAATCCAAAGCCAAGGGAATGAAGGTGAAGAAGGCTGAAAAGCAGGAAAGCATGGAAGGAAGATCTGTAGGACACACTGCACTGGGACTGTGTAAGCTGGGTCAGAGCCTAGCCCGCTGAATGCCAACTTTGGATGCCAGCCAGCAGCTGGCTGGGAGCTGAGGAGGTCCTAGAGAGGGCCCAGGAGGGAGACTGCTGGCTAGACCAAGCAGGAGGGGTAAAAACAGTCTGATGCAGCAGGGACTAGGGAACAATGAGACATTATGCACTCAGAAACAGAAATACTAGTCTAGAAGAGGCAGAATATGAGGCTAGAGAAAAAAGAGTCACACGACCCCAAAGTTTCCAATCAATGTGAAATTAGAGTTTTTAAACATGTCAAATGTTTCAGTTATTCCAGGACAGTGGATGAAGAAGCCTTACCTTAACAATATCCAGGCCTCCAACAAGTTCCCCTTTCACATACAGCTGAGGGTATGTCGGCCAGTTGGAGTACGCTTTTAATCCTTGCCGAACCTAAAGAAACAACATGGTCCCTGAAACCTTCCTATAAGACCTACAATGAAAGCTAAACAAAGAACAAAACAGAAACCCCAGAACTTACTTCTTCATCTTCCAATATATCAAACGTTTCATATTCAACACTACAAAAGGGAGAACACATTTTAACAGGAAATAACAGTTGTAAAAAAACAATAATTGTAAAACCTATTTGGTGTTTTAAAAATAAATGAAAAACCACTGCTATCAAAATTTACTGTAGACCAATAGAAATGATTTTGCTTCTTAATCTGTCTAGTATGACAAATAAGTCATCCCAAGACACAAATCTATCTGGATTTTTCTCTAAATATCAATGGGTTGGTCCGGGCAGTGAGAAAATTTTTCTTAAGCAATAAAGGAAGGACCCGTAAAGAAAGGATCTAAAACCCGGCAGCCTTCCCCCCAGGCCCAGGATAGGGGTAAAGAAGGGCATACCCCTGAGGCAGTAATTACAATAACTTGACAATATTCTCCTTTACAAAATAAAATAATTCGAATTAACTGTTTTCTTTTTGTCTCTAAAGTTATATTCAGTCTATGCTGCTCAACTGACTACTTTCAATCTTGCCAAAGAGTGCTGAAATATTTTTAAGATTATTTTCCTTATAAATTCCTAGAGGGCTAATGTAATCTATTTAAAGCTATGATTAGAACACAAATTATAATTTTAAAAGAAGCAATTGTGAAATAAGGAAGAGAAGGAAGCAAAAGCACCTGACAAAGCACCCACAGAACCTGTGCTACACACTCGAGGCGGCAGCGTTGTTTTGAATCACAAAGCGCCAGTGTTCTCACCTGCAGCTTCACCATGAGCACATGAGAAGCAGGACTGCAGCACTGTGAGCTCAACTGGACCCCTCAGATCCAAGGGCTGGACCCGACATGTGCCCATCATACATCATCTAGAAATATGACTTTTTAAAAGAAATTTTAAAAACAACCCCTAATAGTCTCCCTGTGCTATCTTTATGCATGGTGAGAACACTGGCCAGAAAAAAAATCCACTTCAGTCTAAGTTAAAGCATTCATAAAACATTATAGCAAAAATAGATTTTCAAAACATGAATCAAGATTCAGACATTGAAACTGAAAAGCATCAGTGGCAGAATTAAAGTTAGAATTTTTTAAAAACACCATTTGAAAACAAGATTTACATACCCAGTACTATTCAGTATTTCCAGAATTTGTTTGCTGAATCCACATTTTGCTTCCTAAATTTAAAAAATTACATTTTTTATATGTCCCAACTGTCACGCTCGTAGCTAATGCTTTGTCAATCAATGCAGCACCTGTAGGATGCTGCGGCACCGCATCTGCTCAGCTCCTGTGCTTCTCCACAACCCTCTCCTTCACGCCCTGACACTGGAGTCGCTCCCACACAGCCCACAGACCCATCTAAGAGGACGTGTGCTCTAGGGGCGCATGATCTGTGTGTTCAGAACGTGCCTGAGTCAAACCTGGACCTTCTAGAGAATTTCATTCCTAACGATTTACACAAAATGATCTGATCACTTAAAACCTTTCTGCAATAATTAAGATAATCATTTTCATGCTCCCCAACTGAATTTTGACCCCATTTTTTAAAATTTAACTTTACATTACAGAGCACCAAACTTCTTTGAGGTTGTGGAAATCTTGCACCTTTTTCACACCACAGGACCCCACATCCCAACAACATGTGGAAAAAAAAAATCCATCTAAAAGTTCCAACAATACTGTTTCTAAAATGTATGTATTCTTTCTAGGCTTTCTTCGATTTGTTTTTAACAAATACACTGAACCAGTAAAAGAATCTAGGTCCTAACGTAGCAATTTCAGCATGCTGAAATTCATTTTATCTTCCTTGTTGTTATTACTTTCACTACATTAACTAATTAGTTACGTTAACTAATGAGTTTCATTATGTTCATAATATTAACTTCCACACTCATTATGGCAATCTGATTCTCAAAACAGCCTTGTGTAGCCCATTCACAAAAGGGCAAAGCAGCTTTCTGTGGCTGAGTCACCTGCCCAAGGTGTCTTGTCCAACACGTGGGGCGGTTCCCTCATTCTGTCAGCCTCACCTATCAGAGCAGTAGTAGTTCCCTATCTCTAATACAAGCCAAACAAACCCTGTCCAGTTGGGCCTACCTGAACAACTGGCTGGGAATTAAATACATTTAACAGAGATCCAACTGCTATAAAAACTAGAAAATATAATATAAATGCAATGGCTAAGTTTTTAGAAATTACCATCCTAACCCCAATCCAAAAGTAAATCAGTTTCACTCAAAACTATCAGTGGGAATGATCAAAGTTAATATTCAAAATGATGGAAAATCAGTATATACTTTCATCAAAAATACTACAAGAACCATCCCATTTCAAGTGAGAATTACTGATAGCTTTACTCATTATCAAACATATAGGAGCACACACACCAAGGCCAGGGATGACTTCCCACTGTGGACGCTTCTACTGGACGATCAAGGGCAAGAACCCAAGCACTCAGGAAGTCCACCACAGCAGTCCACGCACTCCACAACCTGTGACAGGATAGCAACCGACTGAAGCAAGCGTTGAACGCTGTTGACCAGCTAGTTGACAAAGTTTGGCAGCAGAAAGCAATGCACCCTGCTGAGATGCTGCGGACAAAGTCAAGCAAGATGCAGATTGCGCTGCTCGATCTCCACAAGCACCAATTAAGGCCTGGATAACTTCCTGACACTACCACAGCTTCATTAGCTAAAGCTAGGAAAAGAAGATTTAACTGTCCCCTTGTTGCAGATGTCAACATCAAAAGAAATTACAAATAAAGCCATTTTTGAGTTCCTTACCTGTTTGCTTCCTTTCATAAAGAGCATCACAGAAGCTTTATTTGTCAGCACTTTAAGCCTAAAGAGAGAAAATTGATATAAAATGGCTCAGCTCAATTATTAAACACCACTTTTGCTCCGCTTCATGAGTAACATGCATATTTGAGGGATAGCAGGATGATAGTTCACAGCGTTGAGTGGTATTAAACAGCAAATGCACTGACATTTTCCTTTATTTCACTCTCTCCCTGAGCCACTGTAAAACACAATATGGCTTTCTCAGCAATGAATGTTCCTTCAAGTTGCAATTTAAGCCATCAACTCACTGTACTAAAAAAAATAATAACAACCAATTCAGGAAGGAATTGTTCAATAGGGGGCCCATCTATCGAGCCATCCAGGATTTCCAGAACTACATCCACAAGTCCCATGTCCTACCCCAACTCTGCACCACTCCTCACTCCTGGTGCTCACAAGGGCAGAGCGAGGATGAAGGAGTTAAACCTTAGAACATCAACTAATGCTCGCTGCTAAAAATCAAATGCAATTATGATTTTATACCACCTTCAAACAACACAGCCTAACTCCTGTCACCAACTTCTGTCACGAAGCATCTGCGTTCCTCACAAATCTCAGGAAGTCACATTCTCATTCCACTGATGCTATGGAAATCTCCTTACAGAAAAGCCACAGATCATGCACAGCCACATCCTTTCACTCCCAAAGCAGCAGGAGACGCAGGAACACTATGCCAGCCCACACCACTCACCCAGGGAACCAACTAGCTGGATCCAGATCACTCTGTGCTGTCAACACACAGGTCACAAGCCCATAAGCTCTGCACATGGGGAGCTCTTTAAATTACTATTCAAAATACCACCAAACTCTGCTTGTCTATATAATTCTAGCAGTCATTTTTTTGGTGTCTAAAAGCACAGGAGATTTAGAAGCAGCACATCAAGGAAAACAGAAGGTCTGGGGAGAGAATGGCATGAACAGCAATGAGCACCTAACCGAGAGGAGGAAAATGCGCTAAACAGAAAATCTAGACATAAAAGAGCAGCTGTCTTCGAGGCCACAGCTGCCATGAGCCAAGGGCATCACCAAGCTTCAGGAAAGGTCAAGTGAGGACAGGTGCTCAACCAAAGGACACCACCTTCTCAACAAAAAGGCAGGAAAGGGTGACAACTGTGAGAAAAGGGCCACTGAAGGTCAGCTGGACACCCCTGGAGTATTACTACTGAGGGCAACTTTACAACTCAGTGCAGACGAATGAGGTGCCTATTATTAAACATTATCAGAAATTTTCAAAATGTTAAATGGCAGGAAAATGTTAAGAGAGAAAGTTATCTTTCAAACAAGCCCAATTGCAAATGGCTGAGTGCTGATGTATTTCAAAATAAACTCCTTTTTAAACCTCTACATTAATTCACATGTACCAGAATAAAAGTCTCTTAAATTCTCCCTACCCACTGAAGTTCAAAACTTCTAGAAGGTAACTTCTTCTAAAGTTTACTTGAGATTCTCCATGAAATAGAGACAAATTACACAGCTCTAAAATCTTCCTTTCTAAACTTTCACAACTTAAAATCTAAGCAATGAGAAGCACCCAGGCTGAAGAAAACTGTAACACATAGGGTGCATTGGCTTCTCACACTCAACACACTCAGGGTTCTCCGTGTGGGACTCAGGGTGCATACCAGAAAACACAAGAGAGCTATGTTGACGCCCATAAGCAGGAACCAAAACAGGACCCTTGCACCCAAATGCAAGGGAAGAAAATTCGGATGACCCACTAAAACCTTGATGTTTCATAAAAGCAAAGAATACCCTCCAGGCTATCACTAAATTGGTGCCAAAGTTTCTCCAGTCCACATTAACAATAATATAAATACAAGATCTAAAGATAACTTTAAAATAACCATAGACTGAAACTTTTAGAACACTCACCTTTCCTCTAATTTGGGAGCTTTAGGGCAAATCGTATCTAGTTCTTCAGATGCTTCTAGCTCCTGAAATAAACACATCCATCAGTTTAAGAAACATTTACTATGACATAAATCTCCATCATATCATAATACAGATCAGATTAGCCTAATCAGAAATGCTGTTCTTATTCCAGATTCATATTAGTAAGTGTAGAGGTTCGTGTGTATTTTAGATTCTTTACAAATATGCTCTAAATGGGGTTTCTTTACAAGGCACAGACTTCTTGATCCTAACCTTAATTATATCAAGGCCTCCTATGAGCTCTCCAGAAACATAGAGCTGGGGATAGGTGGGCCAATTGGAATAAGTTTTGAGCCCCTGCCGAACTTCTTCATCTGAGAAGATATCAAAACTGCTAAACTGAATATTGTGTTTGTGAAGAATTTCCACCATCTGCTTGCTGAAACCTGCGTACACAAAAAGAAAACAAAGAATTCAGCATGTCTCTCCCATACACATACATGCAATTATAAATTAATTCAGAGTACGTATTATCTAGTGGACACAGATGCCTGCCTTTATTTTTTCAGTGATTTAACTGGCACAGCTGAATAATACGTGAAGAGAAGACAAATTCAGAGAAACCTTCATCTGACTCTGAACCACCCATGTTCAGACTTTACTTTTTAACATAACTGTGTGTATTTATCAAGCTGCTCTTTCCAATATTAGGAACATTTATTTTGCAGAAGGAGAAGTACTGGCCAAACGGCAGCAAGCCCTGAAGTACTGGTGACTGCTCCATCCACCCACCAGGGCCCTGGATGGCCACCTCCCCTGTGCTTCCTCCTAATGAGGGGAAGGACCTGGACACCCGTGCACAGGCCCTCCCACTCTCCTGCACTGTGAGTTAGGAAAGTCCACTCTACCTAGAGTGGGAATGCAACAACAGTTATTTTTAACCCAACTGTGTACTTCCACTGCCACTTTCCTGCTTCCTGAGTGCCCACTTGAGCGAGTCTTAGCATTCACCATCATGAGGACAGATGAGAAATCAAGGAGGGAACGTCTTCTCTCTCAGGCTGAAATGGGCACAGCACATTGAATTTTAAAGCTGTCTTCTCTGTCATTATATATGAACTGTCAGTGGATTGACAGTATTCTTTCTCATCTCACGTCACTTGACAGTTTCTTTTCTAGAACTATCTACATTCCCTAAAGTACATAATGCAATTTTTTTGCTGCACTGTAGTGACAATTTTATGTCCATGATTTTATTATACTTTTGTGACACATTTTCGTTCTGTGCTTTTTTGACATCATCATCTTATCATGACATTAGTAGTGAAGAATAAGACTGTGAATCAGTCTTTTATAAACCTGTTAGTCCAGTCTGGAAAAAGGATATTGTTCTAATAAACTGATTCTTACCAATCTTTTTCCCATAGTTTGAGCCACCCCTACTCTTTCACATCTCATCATTCTTCTTTTCAAACAGTCGAATTCAGCAGAAAATAACCTATTCTTCAGATTAAAAATTTCTATAAGACTTAACAGCACCAGCAATTATGTTCAGATAAAATCAAATCATAAAATTCAACATAACACTAACTGAAAAACAGACTTTAATTGATGTCACCCAAAAGCACATTTAGTATTAAAACAGATCCACAACTGAGCTCCATTTTCCAGATATGCAGTTTGAGATGAAGCACTAGTATTTATTTGTATAGCTCTAAGTTGCTTTTTCCTACAACTGAAATGTTAAGTTCATGTACAGCCTGCAGTAAAACACTGGTTCTGAAATTTTTTCATTCATCTGGGAGTTCATTAGTAAACAGCTAACGGCTGATTGCTGATGGTGATTCTGCTGCCAATATATTAACTCATTTCTACTGTAACTGGCCGAGAAAGAGCTTTATTTTAGCTTTAGGCAATTACATGCAGACTAGAAAGATTGATTGGTAGTGTTTCATTTTTAAGGGTTAAAGTGGCAGACTGGAAATGTTATCCTTAAGGATAAAATACTAAGAAGGCTTTATTCTAATGACAAAATATTTACACAGTTTTGAAGAAAAATGCATGCAAGTAATAAAAATACTTCAAAGTAAAAAAAAAAAAAAAACAAATTACATTTAACTGCCACAGAATCACCATTTCTAGCCAGAGTCATCTCTACTTATGACATGAGTAACAAGCCTTAACTGACACATTTAGTAACTAACAATAAACCCCTTACGAATATTTCTGCAGGGTGATACGTTTTAGTGTCTGAAGCCAGGCAGATGACTCTGACTGCAGGAATTCCAATGGTCAGACACCTTCTAGTTTGCTACAGGCCTAACTACAACAGCTACACGAATTCCCCCATTACTTAATCAACCTACTCTAGGACTTAACAATTCTGTTTAAGAAGACAGGAACCTTAGTGTTTCTAGAAACTCTTCCCTCACACCTAAGTGTCCCCTCTGTCCTCCAGGAGAGCAGCACAGAATAGGAACAGTCCAAGTCTTTGACAAGTGAGGCCTCTCAGCACATCAGGCTCATAATCCACCACACAACTCTACAGGCAGAACAGCAGAGGACAAGATGGGGGAGCTGGGGCCTGAACAGGCTCCAGGGGCAGGCTCCAGAAACAGCTTTCACTTTCCTGGCTTTCTGGACACACATTTAAATGTTATTCATTCATGTGTTTCTGACTTTCAGAAAGCAAGATGAGGCCAGCAACTCAAAAATGAAGTGCAGCCACACTCTACAACAGACACAGAAGCAGTGTTGCCAGAGCAGCGCTCTCAAAGTAGACTCTGCCAAGCAACGTGCCACCACCTGAGCTCACCAGACAAGACAGCCTTGGTCTGTACAAAGGGAGTGCACCTACACCTCTTCTCTAAGGTGCAAATCGAGGAACAAAATAAAAGTCTCTGCTAGGCAGGCTCAGAAGGAACAGCAGAGGGCGAAAGCCACCTACGTTCCCAGAAGAAAAGTGGCTTCAGGATGAAGTTAAGCAGCAATGCACAAAAAAGGGGAAACAAAGGCAGAGGAAAGCCAGGGAAGGAAATGGCTGGGTTCAGTCACAAAGGAAATAGTTTCTAAATGATCTTGAGCAGACACTTTGTTAAAGATACCAGCACCCTAAAGCAATCTGCTCACTCCATGTACTGGGTAGGAAGACAACACCCAAAATATCAGGAAAAAAAGCCCATTAAAAATGGAGTTACATGGCTGGAGCAGTACAGCACTTGTCTGTCATGTGCAAGGACCAGAGTTCAGACCCCAGCACCACATACATACACAACTAAATGTCCAGAAAAAAAAAAAAGAAAAGAAAAAGCAAAATTGATTCTCTCTCTTCTCTCTCTCTGGGGAAAAAAAAATGGAGTTACAAAGTCATGAATAAAACAGGCAGCACTGGAACAGAAGAAGCTGCTCTGCTGTACCACACACATCTAAAACACTCTAAATTTCCTCATTACTTCATTACCTAAATGTTTTTCACATTCTTATTTGTACAATCTTCTAAATGTCAGTTAATATAAACATGGTTAGAACTCTATCATGAAATGAAGAAAAATGAGCATTTCTAAGTTTACCTCTAAAGTGCTTGAATACAACATGTGCATTGAAAAGGTCCCCAAGACTGACTCCACCAGCACCCCCAGAAGGCAGCAGGGGCAGCTGACTGCACCTGTTCCTGAGCAGGGCTGGCCCAAACTCACTCACTTGTCATGTGTCCACTCTTGCCAGCACATCCCCTCCTTTGCTGCCTGAGCATCCTTCCTCCCAGCTTCAGTTTTGCCACCTGCCAGTGTCAGCAGGTCACCATTTAGATTCCAAAGAAGAGAACATGCATTAGGTCTGCTGTGTGGAAATTATCATACAGGCTTGCCCATTTTTCACAGACAGTTCTGTGCCCTTCGACTGGAAGGCAGTATTGAATGAGATCAGTGCCAGATATGGCTTCCATGCCTGGCGGCAGGGGAACGCAAACACTGGCAACACCTGTCACTGCAGGTACCACCCGACAGAAAGCACTGACCCGGAAAATTTTCAGGCAGAACTAATAAAAAAAGGAATCATTTCTTCATCTTTTTTTTTTTTTAAAGAGAGAGGGTCAGTGAGAAAGAATCAACTTTATTTAGTTTTTCATGTGGCTTCTGCTGCTCTGATACTTCATTGCATACGTGGTGCTGGGGTTCAAACCTGTGTCCTCACACATGCCAGGCAAGTGCCACAACCACTGAGTGACCACTCCAGTCTTCATTTCCTCATCTTTTAAGACAGAATTTACCATGAAACTTTACTATTAAAAGTAGAGTTTTCATAACTTAATATATAATTTGATAGCCGTGTAGGGAAGAATTTAAAATATATATTGGAAGTTTGGCTATTTTTATAAAGTCACACTGGACATGTAGAAATCACATCAATAGCATATTCAATTTTATTGCCACCTATCTTAATAAATTCCCTCCCATGTAGTTGAAACAAATACTCTTAAGAGCCTCAACAGCATCATCAAAAGTCATTAAATGCTCAATTATGTAGCATAATAATGTTGTACCAGGCACAGTAAAAAGGAAACAACATAAACCCAATACCAGAGGGGTCAAATAACTCTAAAACTTACTTAAGGACACAAGCATCCATGTATATAGAAAATAAGGGTAACTATAAGCAAGCATTGGGAATCTTTAAATTACTAGCAGCTAAAGATTGGGAATGACAGCCATGGGCAAATAATGTAATCATTAGACAACAACAACAGGGAAGGCAGAAGTACACAAGGTGGGCACAGGAACATTATGAAAACATGCAAATTCTTAAATTATTGAATCTGATGAGGTGAAGAAAAGGAAGCTGCCAAGAAAGAAGTGAACTGTTTAGAACAAACTACACAGGCAAAAGGTCCATTTAAGAGAGAGAAATATGGTAGCTGGAACCTAATCCCAATTCTGCCACCAGATGGCCTTGGTTCAGTAGACTCAGTATAAATCAGAGCCCCTGAATTAGATGATTTCTAAGGACCCCTTTTGGTTCCAACCTTCTCTGAGTCTTCTCATCTACCTGGATGAAGCCCCCTGGAATTATCACCCTTCTGGCTTTACAGATGTGAACTTGAGCATAAGATGCGCAGCACAGCCTTGGAAGGGCATGCCCATTACAACGCACCCCGCATGGGCAGCGCACCTGCTGGGCTCACACCACCTCGCGCGCAGCTCCTTACCGCAGCGTGGTTCTTGAGGAGTTCCTTTCATGAACAGCATGCAAGGGGCAGCATGAGTTAATTTCTTCAGGCGAAGGTTAAGATCTTCTTTAAGATGCTCATTAGCACTGGGTGGGAAGGAGCCGCTAGATGAGTGTCGCTGCACTTTTTTGGTCAACTCTGGGGCATGTGCACCATCTAATCGGTCGATTTTCTGAGAATTCTAAATTTTAACATGTCATTCAGAATTGTGGCATTCGGTGATCAGATTTTAGATTCTAAAACTGTAACAAGTACTAGGTTTTAGCCAATTTTTAAAGGAGTCAACACTGTTACTGGAGAAATGGAAACCTGATTACCAACTGCATGTGTTGCATCTCATTTCAGAAATATGTAATTCTTTTTTTCTTGAGCACATATGAGGAAAACACTGCAACATCTCAGTCAATCCTCCATCCGAAAGGATCTTCCCCCACACTTGCTGGGATTGATCTATTACTATTTGGAGAACTAGGGTAACATCCATGTGTGCCCTGAAGCAGAGATTTGCACCTGCTCCCTAAATATCATTAATCACGCCAAAACCAGTCACAGGCTTCGTAATGTTTAGGCACATGCCCTCAACAACCAACTTCTGATTCAATTCAGGGCACTGGGATACACAGCTAACAGTCTGAACTTTGATTAAAGAGCTCGCCCAGGCTTCTCTGGCCCTCCACCATCCATGGCAAGCAACCCTGGCCCTCCTCTCATCAGCAGCGTGCAAACAATGAGACTACTGGGGAAAAGGTGCAAGACCAGGAAAACCCAAAAGCCTTCTGTTAAGGATTCAGTAAAGAGGGTAAAGGAGCCAAATGGATAGTGCAATAGTCCACTAGAGATGGGTGGGCTTGTACCACCCTTCATCCTTACCTTGAAAAATAGAAAGGTGGGAACAGAACTAATTTCATATTTTTCAGATACTTCAGGAACAGCTTCAGCTTCCAACTTTAAAATAAAAAGAATTCAAGCTTGATTATTACAAGGTCCTTTTTTACTACTTCAACATGTAAATCAGTTTCACATGTATTATCCCTTCAAGTAGCTGGAGTCTTTAAAGAGGGTGGTAGAAAAAGTTTACGACACATTTACATTTAAATGAGACTCACTGGGCTGCGTGTCATCCAAGGAGTCTGCAGTGTCAAAACAGGTTCAGGGGTTTTTATTTTGTTGCACATTTCAAAAGATGCCTAGAGGCTGTGAATAAAATTTTTGGTGCACTAGTGACCTAGTAAATTTTCAATCATATGCAGCTACTACTATATTGAAATCCATAAATCACTGACCCCAGTTATGTCATGATTACAGTGCTTATTTTCTGCCCACAGCAATTCTTGCTGTTTGCTCTATTGACTAATTTCAAGAGGCAGTACATCATGACTGACAGTTGCAGCCTTCTGCAAATTATGAAGCAAAAAGGAGTATTTCTTCAATAAACTATTGATGTCTGATAAATTCTACTTTTAACTCCTGCAAGGCTGCTGGACAGTAGGCAGATATCTTGCCAGGCTGCTGCTTCGGGTCTACTCAAGCATGTAGATTCACTAAGCAAGATGGCTGCATTCTGTCTGAAGATATTCTTGAAGCCCTTGGACAAGGTATGACAGGATATCTGACACATGGATTTAAAGGACATTTAGAAACACAATTTCTAAATAATTAGAAACCAATTACTATAAGCTATTTATGTAGGTCTTTATAAACTATAGTATGAGAAAAACCAAGATATATTATATTTTCTCTCATAGGACTGTCAATTTAATATAACCTTTTTGAAACCAATAAAAATCTGTATCACATTATACCTATAGGAAATAAAATTTATTGTTATATTGTTAAGTGTTTAAAATATATATACTGAATTTCTCTAAGAGTAAGAGATTTCCACTGGGCCTGAAACACTATTTTTATCTACAGATTCAGCAATCAGGTGGTATCTACCGGAATGAAACCTGACAATGCGGTGGGAGGCAGCCGTTAGTCTCTGGTCTGTGTCTTCCACTCTTTACAGTTTTAAGTGCTGTTTCACTGGCTTGTATTTTCTCTTTAGGGCACCCTTTTGAAACAGTATTTTTAATTATTTTCATTTTTAAAAACATATTCTGTATCTTAGATTTATATCAATTGTCCAATAATCTGAAAAAGGGACAAAAGGACAACAACACTTTCTCAGATGCTGCTCAGAACCGTCTGTGCTATGTCCTTTCACGTGCACAATTCCACACTCCACTGAGATGGCCACGGGAGCTGATGACAAGAACACTTCAGGTCAGCACTCCCTGTCTTCTGGCTAATGTCTCCCAAAGTGCCCACCACACATCGGGTACTGTGCTAAGTTCCGTAAAGGTCTCTACTTTGGTTCTACTAGATCCTAACAGAAAAGACAGACACCCAAACAACAAGCAGTGCTATGAAGAACCATGGCAGCATGGTCTTAAATCAGAACAAAAGAGGCAGCTCCCTAAGACAAACTCCTGCATGCTTTCACACATCTCATCTCTTCTCGTATTTCCTGTTGGTTTCCAATAGTGTCACTGACAGCACTTCCTGAAGCAACTGACTTGCAAAGGATCACGCAAGTTCCTCCCTGCAGATCTGCTCCCACAACACCAGACCTTCATAAGGCAACAGACAATTCCTCCAGAACAAAGGACAGGTATTCGGATAAAGGCACGACAGCCCTCCAGAACACCTAGACCTCTGCTGGGCTGGGGACACGGTCAGTGGTAGTGTGCTTCCCTAGCAAGCACAAGGCCCTGGGTTCAATCCTCAGCACTATTTTTTTTTATTTGGGGGGGGGGGGGGCAGGGGGGCGTTGTTTAAAAATAAAAATCCTTTACAGCACAAAAGTTCTTTGGAAATATTGGATCTAATATAACATTACAATTTTAACAATGACAAGAGAAAATATTTTTAAATTAACTACATTCAAGAGTTCAACAATAGCTAGCTATCTTTCATAGCCTTCTCTAGATCATGATAGGCCCTTTTGCGCAAGTGCCCAGCCTACCACTTTGAAGGGTACAGGGCATATAATCATCTCAACTTTAAAGATGGGAAGGTGAAGAGGAAATGTGATTAATTTCAGATGTCAACTTGACTGGGTTAAGGAATACCCAAACAGCTCATAAAGCATTATTTCCGAGCATGTCCACAAGGGTATTTCCAGGGGATATTAGCGCTTACGTCAGTGGACTAAGTAAGGGGTGCCTCTCCTCACAATGTGTGAGCACCACATAATAGGCTGAGGCCCAAACAGAGCAAAAAGGCAAAGAAAAGGTAAAAAATCACGGGACACCCATCTTCAACCCGTGGCCATCAGAATTCCACGTTCTCTGGTCTCTGGACTCTAAGACTTACACCAGCAGCCCCCAGGTTCTCAGGCCTCCAGACTTGGGCAGCTTCCCTGCTTCTTCAGGTTGTACATGGCAGGTTACGGCTTCTTGGCCCCCATAATTCAGGGAGCGGATTTCCAGAGTAAATGCCCTCTCACCCAACTGTATCTCTCTATTTAGCCTACGGACTGTTTCTCTGGACAACCTTGACTAACAGAGGACATAACCTGGGTAACTTGTGTCCAAAGACACACACTTAGTAAGTGGCAGAGCTACGCCAGGGACAGTGCTCGCCTGTCATCCCAGATACTCAGGAGGCTGCTGCAGGAGATTCCTGCGTTCCAAGCCAGCCTCAAGAACTTGTCTCAAAATAAAAATAAAAGGGCTGGGGATGGAGTCTTCTATACCCAGCACTGCAAATGAACAAACAAAAAACAAGTAGTAGGGCTGAGAGTCTAGGTTTGTCTTACTATAAAATCCATGCTTTTTTTTACTATACCATACTTAACTTTTTCCACTACAATTGAAAAAGTAACATTTTAAAAATTGGATTTATAAATATCTTTAAGACCAACCAAACATGAACAGTTCCAGAATGAAATGGTGGAAATCACTTGCTTCCTACCCCAAGAAATTCAAACTCTGGACCCCCCCTACCAAGCTGCTACGTATGAGTGGGAAGGGATGAAGCAGGGGAAGCATGACATAAAATCATAGTGGTGGGGAATTCTCTCTATCCTACTTCAATTGATCAGGGTCACCAAAGTAACAGCTCACAGCTGCAACTTACTCTAGGCCAAAGTTCCAAACATTTTCTGTTCTGACTCAATAACAGGTAACATCACTAGACCTACCATTTTACATAATGTTTACAACCACATTTAGACACTAGACTAGACTGCATCTTTAAGATGGTTGCTCTATTTCAGAACACAAATAAATCAAATATAAAGATTACAGTTTTTCAGAAGCAAAAAATACAAACATAAGTGTATAACTCCTCCATGCCCTTACCTTTTGACCTTAAATTACAATGGACATCAGACACAAGCACAGCAAATACTATACAGACAAAATTAATATCAAATGAAACACACAGCATAAACTCTGACCAACAGCTGGTGGCTAGTCTAACTTTGGGAATCTCTGTAATTAAGTGAATTTATGGTGAAAGAGAACTAAAGGGAAAAAACCCAGGACGTTGTTCATACAAGATGGATCTGCTCGGGTGCACAGATATGCCCAGCAGTGCTCAACCTCTTCTTCACCCTTTACCATTCATCACATTCCCACCTCCTCTGCTAGATACCAGGTTCTGAAGGATTCTATCAAATGATAATGCATATCCTCATTTTGGGTAAAGTACCAACACATGGAATCTGTCAGTTGAAAAGTCACTTCACATTAGTTATTTAATTCTATCTCTTCTGAATAAACATAAGACTCCTAGAAACAGAAGAAACTCATCTGTGTCCTTCCTCTAAGCCCTAGGCAGGGGCCCACACCTGACCCAGTAGCAATGGCAGGTGGGACCATGCAACCACAAGTGCACTTCCAGCCACTTCATCAGGACCGCAAGCAAAGAACTCGGGCAGTGAATGTGAAAGCCCTGCCTTTCAGCATTCAACACCAAAATTGCACAACTCACTTTTCTGAAGTGAAATAAGAAAGAGGTGGCAGTCCCAAGACTTTACAATCTGCCAGCTGAATGATTTATTTAAAATGACTATAGAATTACCGCTCACATTGGTATCAGACTTGGCAGTGGGATTTTAAGTTGTTCAAGCGCTTAAGTGTCTGAGTAAGCCAGGGACTGGAAGCCCTTGAGTGCTGCTGGGTTGTCAGGGCAGCTGAGCCTGACTGCACCTGCTGTTCCAAGGGTACCTGAACCTGACAGCACCTTATTTAAATGACTTGGTAAAAAGATCACTTATTTAAAGTGAGTTTGTAAATCTCAGTCACAAGAGTGGACTAATCTTTCTATCTCACAAGTCAAAAACTTGTGAAACATTTGCATTAAAAAAAAAAAAGACAAATCAAATTAAAAGACACAAGTGAAGCTGGGTGGCTTGCCCTGTAGTCCCAGGTACTGGGGAGGTTTTGGCAGGAAGATCACTTGAGTCCAGGAGTTGGAGACCAGCTTGGACCACATGCTGAGAATCCATCTCAGAAAAGAGACACAACATACATCAGGGCATCAGAACATTAGTCCTGTAGTCTAGAAATTCTTCGATGCCCCATTAACAAAAAGAAAGCCATTTTAAAATGAACTGCATGACTCCTACTGGAAAGGGCCAATGATTTCTCAAGTATTTGACTTCTCATCTGTTCACTGTAGCTTAGCAAGTACCTTTTAACTGCCTACCATACAAACTACACAGAAAGCACCTCTGCACTCAATGTCAGTGACCTGCCACAGAGTGAGTTTCTGGAAAGTGGTGGCTCCCGGAAGAACGAGCAACCCAGCAGTGCTGTTGGCCCAGGAACAGCAGGTGCAGTCAGGCTCAGCTGCCCTGACAACCCAGCAGCATCCAGGGCTTCCAATCCTTGGCTCACTCAGAGACTTAAGCACTTAAAACAACTTAAAATCCTCACTGCCAAGTCTAATACCAAAGTGAGCAGTAATTCTATAGTCACTTTAAATAAATCATTCAGCTGGCAACTGAGAACAATGTGTTACCTAAACCAGTAACATTATACACATGAAGTAGACTTCGAACAATTACCATCACCTTGATTAATCTTATGATTGAATGTTAAATCATTCATTTCACTGGTAATCATTACCTTTTATCACTGACCAAACATGCAGCTTTAATGTCTCCTTCTATTATTTATATTGGACATTTTAGGGTTACATCCTAAGGTTACATTACACATTTCACTGGAATTTTAAACAAGTTCTTAAATTTTAAAAAGCTGAATATATTATATTCACATTTGCTCTATCTGCATAAAGAAACACTGGAAGGATTCATACAAAATTAATACAAGCAGTTACACATGGGAAGGGACAACAGGCCAGTGGGGAATGAGCCGGAGGAGCCTTCTCAATGTGCGCCCTGCTACACTGGTTTTTTTTAATTAGATGGATATAGAGATAAAATCGAGGGGAAAACATTATCAAACCATCAATAGCCAATGTATATATACTTAGTTTTCCAGGGCTAATGCCAAATCATGGATGCCCAGCTTGGGTTTCCCCTGTTGCTGCTTCCCCCAGAGGAACTCCTGTATTAAATGGGTATCTTCTTGAGGAACGACATCTGCTTCTGAGATGGTTCCCCATATTCCCACTCTCCAATCTCCTAGGAGTTCTTCCTACACCCTCTCCCCTCCCCATCCCCCTCCCTACGCCTCCTAGAAACCTAGAGAGCCATCCCCCTATTGCGCTGAGAATCA
>PVKS010034552.1:0-20784 GCA_004027875.1 Aplodontia rufa
CCTGTGATTCTTCTGACAGGGGTCTCATATCCACAATCTACAAAATCCTCAAAAATTTCAACCTCAAAAACACTAACAACCCAATCAATAAATGGGCCAGAGAGCTAAATAGAAATTTCTCAACAGAGGACATTGAACAAGCCAATGAATACATGAGAAAGTGCTCTAAATTATTAGTCATAAGAGAAATGCAAATGAAAACTACATTAAGATTTTACCTCATGCCAGTCAGATGGGCAAAAATGAAGAATATAAACAATAATAGATGCTGGAGGGGTTGCAGAGAGATAGGAACACTAGCACACTGTTGGTGGAACTGCAGACTAGGACAGCCCCTCTGAAAAGCAGTGTGGAGAATCCTCAAAACAAATTAGGGATGAACTTGCTATATGATCCAGCTATCCCTCTCCTGGGTATTTTTCCATGGGATTTAGAATCAGCACATTACAGTGACACAGCAAAATCCATGTTCATAGCAGCTCAATTTACAATAGCTAAATTATGGAACCAACCCAGATGCCCCTCACTGGATGAATGGATCAAAAAAACTGTGGTTTATATATACGATGAAGTTTTACTCGGCAATTAGAAATAATGATATTGCAGCCTTTGAAGGTAAATGGATGGTGATGGTAGAAATCATGTTGAGTGAAGTTACCCTAACCCAGAGAGTCAAGGGTCCAATATCTTCACTCATGTGTGGAGGCTGGAGTTAGACCCACACCTGTGTGAAAGGTCAACTCTCATGCATTAGACCCAGCAAAGGCATAGAAACACATAACCTAGGGTATTCATAGAGATGTATCAGGAAGGAAAAGGAAGGGGGCAGGTGGGAATGGGTAAGGGTGGGAGAATAGGGTGGGTTCTAGGGGATAAATCTAATTTAAGAATATATACATATCATATTGCTAGATTGGTTGCATTTTTGATTGAACAGTAACTAAATTTCCTTTTTTTTTTTAATAGAGAAGGACACACAGAGAGAGAATCAACTTTTATTGAGTTTTTCACATGGCTTTCGTTGCTCTGACACTTAGTTGTGTAAGTTGGTGTTGGGGTTTGAACCCGTGTACTCGCGCTTGCTGGGCAAGCGTCATAACCCCCAGGCACTGCTCCAGCCTCCTAAATTTCTTAATAAAAAAAAAAGTGCAAAAAAAAAAAAAACGAAAGAAAGAAAAACCTATTTGAATTTTTTCTGACACTTTTCCAGTTAACCCTTCCCCACCCGCACAGAAGGTACCCAGGGTACCCAAAGTCGCCTCCCTCTGCTCGGAGTCGCAGCCGCACCCATTGCGCACGCCCCGGAGCTGAGGCCGAGGTCGCCCAGATCTCGCGAGAGCTAGGCCACGCGAGACTTCGCAGGTTACGGGAGGGAGCGGAGGTTGCGGTGCGGCGCGGCGGCACTTCCGCAAAGATGGAAGCGGCTGTCCGAGCTAGCGCTCGCCTGGCGGCCTGGGGCGAACGCCTGCGGCACGGGCTCGCTGCCAGCCGGCGGGCCGTGCCAGTCCCTGGCCCCTTGGCGGCCGCAGTGGCCGGTGTGGCCGTGGCAGGCGCAGGAGCGGCCTGGCATCAAGGCCGCCTGAGTGTCGCGGCGCGGGAGAGCAGCCCGTCTGTCTCAACACAGGTAAGCAACCGGCCTTTTCAGCCAGGCTACCCAGGCGGCTCCACCTCCGACGCCCCCGCGGCAGGACTTGCTTCTCTCCGGCCATTCGAGCGGGACGGAAGAGGCGACAGACTTCCGATCCAGCACTGAATTTAGAGTACGTCGGGGTGGGCGTGTCTCAGCTCTCCGCGCCCCTCCCTCCCTGGTTACGGAAATGACAGTCGAAGCTGCGGGTCGTGTGCGCCTTGTACCCCACCCGGACATACCTTAGAGCTAGGAGTTTTACATCACTCTTTATTTAATGCAAAAATATTTTTCGTTTTCTAAATTTTTTGGGGGGTATACATGACTTAAGAATATACAATAATTATACATAATTATGAAATATACATAATTATGAAAGCATGGAGTTTAATTTGTGCTGATTCAATCCCCAGTTTTTCCCCGTTCCTCTCTCTTCCTCCCACCTCCTGGTTGTTGTTTTTTTTTTTTGGTATACATGACAATAGAATATGCATTGACGTAATTGTAAAAGGTTATAGTGTACCTTGTTTTAACACAGTTCCCAGAATTTCGCCTTTCTCTGCCTTCCTCCTGTTCTTTTTAGATATACTTGACAATAGGATAAACATTAATATGTTTATAAAAACATGCAGTATAACTTATTCTGATTCAGTCCCCAGTGTTTCCCTTCCGTCTTTTCCCTTTACTGATCTGTTATTTACTAATAGTTTCTTTTTGATATACGTGTTGATGAGATTCATTATAAGTGAAAGTTAAGTCTGATTCATTAAATCAACTTTCCCTTCTCATTCGTTCTTCCTCCGTTTCCTTCTTTGTCTATTCCTCTGTTCTTTTCCCTATTTTGGGTTAGCTTCCACGGATCAAAGAGAACATTTGATCTGCTTTTTTGAGACGGACTTATTTCTCTTAGCATGATAAACTCCAGTTCCATCCATTTGCAGGCAGATGACATTGCCATTCTTCTTTATGGCTGAGTAATATTTCATTGTGTGTATATGCCACATTTTCTTTATTCATTCATCTGTTGCTTTTTCGTATAGTATGAAGTTGTCCTAATAGATGATTTTTTAAAAATATTGACCATAAAAATTAACTGGTTGACAATTTCCAAATTTTATGATAAACTCTAAGAAATCTTCTTACGTTATTATAAGGCTTAGTGTTTTAGTGGACTATAAATACTAAGCAAAAAACATTTCTCCTAAGATCTCCATCTGTTAAGGTAAAGGTAAAGTTCCCTACTGTAGGATAAATGGCATGGCCATATAAAACATTTGAAGTAATACTATTTTGCTGATACTGTATAAACATTTAACTAAGTGTTTAAATGTGAGATTTTTGGAAATTAAAACTAGTGTTTTATTTTTATTTGTTTGGTTTACATTATTCCTTTCTAATGAAAATTTCAAGGAACAAATACAACAAAAAGGAAAGCAGAACTTATGAATTAATTTTAATTATTAGCAGATAAAATTTTTATTTGTATTAAATTAAGATACCAAATAGATACTACATGCAGTAATTACCCCATTCTCACACCATTTCTTTTTTTTTTTAAATAGAGAACTAATTTTATTTATTTTCATGTAGTCTTAGTAGCTCCTACGCTACTAAGTTCTGTACGGGGTGCTGGGTATTGAACCCAGGTTCTCTCACATGCGAGGCAAGTGCTGTAACCGCTGAACCACCGCTCCAGCCCCACACCATTTCTGAGTATAGGATGAAGAATGTTTTGTAGTGTACCGTAGAATTTTTGTTGACTAATCTTGTGTCAAGCAGTTCAGTTTATGATTCATCCTTGGTTTCTCTGCTTCCGTTCTCAGTTTCTTAATTCATCCTCTTTAGGACCCTTAGGTTAACCTTCCCCACACTATCACTTTATCCATACAATGTACCTTTCCTCAGAAACCATTACTGTGTCATTCTGCCTAGAATAAAATCCACACTTTTTCCTAGCGCTGAGGATTGAACCCGGGGTCTCAAGCATGGTAGGCAAGTTCTCTTTCACTGAACTACATCACCACCCCTCCACATTTCCCAACCTGTTCACTCAGAACCCCAGTAGTCGCACTCTGACCTATTAGCACTCACATACTTTCCAGCCAAAGTGATTCACACACTGTCCCCAGAACGTGAGTTGAGTTCCTCTCCCTCTTAGCAGTTTGTAGATTGATTTCACTTCATCAGTCTCATCTTGTTTTATTTCTGGCATGCTTCTGTCCTGGTTTTGTTTTACATTCCTGACTTGACCCTAAAAGTTCATACCAGTATAGTATTTTGGATTCTTTCTCCAACTCTCAGCGCCTCTCCCCTGCAACTTTGTTACTTTCAGCCTAGCTAAGATAATACATAAAGCACTTTTATCAATTGTCTTATAAGGTCTGTGACAGAACGTTTTCTTGATATGCTTGTTGGATCAGGTTAAGATGGTGGTTCTCATCCTTTGACTACCACAGTGGACATTCCTTTCAACAAGTTCCTGAATAGTGGGATATTCAGTGCATCAATAACTTGAAAACTCTCTACCTCAGTGATTTTGACAGATTGCTTAAGACAGGGTCCTCTTTATCCGCCATCCCCACCACAACTATGCATGTGTGCATAGTTGAGAATTTCAGACATAGGTATTTACCAGAATTTTGGTTTGTGATTAATCATTTTTCATCTCTTGACACAATTTTATGTATTAGTATGATTATGATTGTTTTACTTTGTATCACATAGGGATCTGTAATAGTAGTGATAATGTCCTTCACTTTCCGTCATCACACTAAGCAATTTTTACAGTGTAAATTGTGGATTTATGGAAATGGAGTAGTACACTTTCTGGTTTCCATGTGAAGCAGCTTGTATTTGTGAAGGCCAGTCGGGAATTAAGAGTAAAATTCCAGGTTCTTTTCTTTCTTCCTTCCACCGTTACTGAAATCCTACCATGTGCCAGGCTGTATGCAAGGAGCAGGAAGTAGAAAGACAGCTTATGTGCTCACAGTTTAATGGGAGAGGATACATTTTTTTTTATTGAGAGATTTATTATAGAACAACCATACAAGTTTTTCACAAAATAATATAAAATGTGTATAGATTCTGGATATTAGAATTACCCCCAGGAGTGCCCCCCCAATTACCTACCCTTATCCCTACCTTTCCCTTCCCACAATATCCCTAAGAAAGTATTATGTTGTATATTATTACACTGTGTCTGGATTTAACACATGATACTAGACCAACTTTCTCACT
Organism: Aplodontia rufa; assembly: GCA_004027875.1. NCBI lineage: Eukaryota > Metazoa > Chordata > Mammalia > Rodentia > Aplodontiidae > Aplodontia > Aplodontia rufa. The sequence goes on from PVKS010034552.1 coordinate 4,865, forward strand.
GACCAGGGTCTAGATCCAGCCTCCACAGATGAGTGGAGACAATCGACCCTTGGTTCTCTGGGATAAGCTGATTTTACTCAGCATGGTTTCTTCCATAGCCATCCATTTACCTTCAAAGGCTGCAATATCATTGTTTCTAATTGTTGTGTAAAATTCCATGGTATATATGTACCACAGTTTTTGGATCCATTCATCCAGTGAGGGACATCTGGGTTGTTTCCATAATCTAGCAATAGTAAATTGAGCTGCTATGAACACAGATATTGCTATGTCACTATAATGAGGAGAGGATAATTTTAATGCAGTATTGTAAATGCTGTGGTGTGTATAAGTGCTGGATGCTGTGGGCATGTACTAGAAAAGCCCTTAATACAGTTTTGGTTTCCTGAAGGAATGGTCACCCAAAGGATGACTTGGAATTTACTGAGTGTAAAAGAGAGAGCATGTTCCTAGCCCAGGGAATAACTTTGTAGAAGCCTGGCAGAAAAAGTGATTCAGCAGAAAGCTGCAAAAGATGGGTGTGAGTGGTAACTGGGAATCAGATCATTAATTCACATTAAATCGTATGACAGGAATTTTATCTTTAGGACAGTAAGGAACTATTTCAGTAGTTCTAAACCCTAGTGAACCCTCACCCACTCCCACCTTTAATCCAGGCATAGAATGCAAGGGATCTAGGAACTTAAAAAAAAAAAATCACATTGTTTTCATTGACCTGTACTTTAAAGTTTTCTTTCATTATGAATGTAGGCAACAAACTGCAATAGTATTATGGTAACCAACTTTGTTATCATTATAGTTACAAATATCTCAAAGTATCATTTCTGAATTACTTTTTAAACCTGCCACCATATCATGTTATATAATGCATAAAGAAGCACATGTATCAGCATGTAAGGTCAGAATAAAAGTAAAACTTCTCAGAACTATTGTTATTACATATAAATTCTTATAATGATAGGACCCAAAACAGGGAGTGGTCGGGGAGAAAGAAAAAAAAAACAAGGCCAAAAATGAACTGAATTGCATTATTTAACAAAATGACCTTGTCTATCTTTGGTTTGATTGGCATTTATGGAAATACTAGACATTGGTATATAACATTGTTTAAACTCAGCTCAGCTATCAGCTGTCCTAAATATACTCAGTTACACCCTTGGAACCATAGACATGTTATGCCATATTCCCAGTAAAAAAGTAGATTCTGTGCCCTTTTCTGGTACATCCCAAGGTCCTACTGTTACATACAGTAAATGTTTATTGAATGAATAAATAAGTTTGAAATTTAATTAATAGTAGTTTTACTATTGTATCAAAAGTTTAAAAGTGGGTCCATTTCACATATTCATTCTCTGAGATTGAATTTTAGTTAATATTATTAACATCTATATGCATCTTTACATAGCAAGCATTTGTCCTTGGCTATCCCATTAAAAATACCAAATATCAATTTTAGAGTATAAATAAAATCAATTGCATTTTTACTCTAATTGTTGAGATGCTTCAACTGATAAACCTCTGGCCTGTTAAGTTATTTTTAAATTTGGAGAATAAACCTGGCATATGGCAAAAAACAACTGCACTAATAAATACTATATTTTTGTGTTACAGTTAAATGCATGGCACACACTTTGTATAACATTGCTTAGACCAACTGGACATATAAATATAACAAGGTCTGTGCCTTAGCAGTTCACTAGAATTTCTCTTAGGTAGAGAAGGATTTCAGGTTAAGCCTCATAAGAACCTGAATGTGGCTGACTCAGACTTCAGAGGTGAGGAAAGACTGCTTTGCTTAAGTAGAATTTCACAGCTTCTAAGGAAATTGTGGAGCAAGTGAGTAGTAGGAGTGGAGACAGGAGAGAGGCAAAGATTGGAAAGGCAGCTCCAGGTTCCTGTGGTTTCAGCAGAGGCACTCAGGGAAGCCTGAGGGGATTCAAGGAAAACATAAATTCTCCCTGTTGCCCAAATTCTTAGCAGTACTCCTGAAAGGGTTTTGAATATTCATCGATAATGAAATTAAAAGTAAGATTTATTTCTGTCAGGGTCCAGTCAGGAGACAAATCAAACCAAGAGTGGTCAAGAAAAGGTGCTGTTTTCTCCTGATGGTCAAATCATCGTAGATAAAGTGCCATAATTAGAATATTAATTAATGTATTGGGCTCTTCCTGGTTATTAAGACTGACTTAAAAAATCTTGTTAAGTCTTCTTATTTTTGTTTATTTTTATAACCTGCCCAGCATTTGGATTTTGAGTCTTTTGTAAAGGAAAAAAATATATAGCAGAATATCATTGGTCATCTTTCCTTCTCATATCATGAAACTTAGTTGACATGTTTAGATTAATTTTAGGGATAATCTGTAGTTCCGTTAAGGAAATTAATCATACATGCTGAATTTTATATTGCTATATTTGCATTAAGTGTCTTCATACTGAGAGAAAGCCATTTGTCTTCCAACCATGCAGTTCTGAGTCTGGCTTTCCTGAATCTGTCAAAAAAGAAAGTCAAGATCCAGGACTTGGTGAAATTCCATCTACTTTAACACCACCAAGGTTATTAGTGTCTTACAGCTACCATTCTCAATTACTTATACATAGTTATTTGGCTTTTTATTTTCATTTTATTAGTAATACTTAGAACAGTCCCTGACTTGAGGTACTCAGTAAATAATTGTTAAATGAGTAAGTGAATGGATGAATAGGTAGAATGCCTGGTGAAAGCTGTGCTTAAAATGACCAAATTCAGTTCAAGTTTTGTGTACCTTTTTTCCAAGCTTTAATCAATCTGTATTTTTCTTATGCATGCTTGCAGTTTTAAAGAATTTTCACCTATCACTGAGTAGTGGCAGGTTCAAAGAGGGGAACAACCAATTGCATGCTTCCTAGTAGCCATTGCTCAGAAACATAACTAATAATGTGAATGAAACAGTGTTTTCTTCTGTTCCATAGAGAAGTTACTGTAGCATCCTTAGAAGAAGTATTGCAAAAAGTTTCATATGGCGACTTTCTCATCTCTTAAAGTAGGACATTTGCCTAACCAAAAAAGTTAGACAAGTGGCAAAATTATGTGTGTAATATTGTATGGTCATGGGAAAACTTTAAGAATGAAGGAGTGTTCACTTAACATCTATTGCCACTAAGAAGGTGAGAACAGAAAATTGAGCTTTGGGTGTGGCAGTAGGGAAATTGTTGGTGACCTTGACAAAAAAAGTTCCCATAAAATGTTGGGGGATAGAAACCTAACTGGAATGTTTTGAGGAGAGATTATGAAGTAAACAACGAAAGTGAGTTAGAGATAATCTTTCTAGAAGTGTTGCTGTAAAGAATATTTAAAGCACAAATGGGCAGGAGATAAGATACCAAGCACAGGTTCTTTTTATTTTTATTTCAAGTTAAGAGATAATAAAGGCTATTTGAATGCTGATACAAGTGTACCAGAAGGCGGGAAAAATTATTACAGACAGGGAGAATAATTATAGATAGCCTTGTTTGATCAAGGAGGTAGGTGGAGTCAAGGCCACAAGTAGAAAGGTTTGATATTTCTTAGCAGAAGGCTTCTTTTTCCATTGTAGCAGGAATGAAAGCAGGGGTGGAATTACTCCTAGAAGCTGGCAATGGACCAGTTCCATACTTTGCTTCTATTAAAAAACAAAACAAAGCCTATTTGTGAACTGCAGTGGAAAATAAGGAATCAGGGAAACGTGAGCCATTTCAGAGGAATCTGTAATAACTACTCATGGATAGTGACCATAAAGTTAGGGGCGAGTTAACTTGAAAGGGTTCATGAGTTAGGAAAGCTTAGATAGAACAAGCAATTACCACAACTTCTGGTGGCTTTCTTTTGGTGAGTCAGCTGGTTGCGATTTTTTCTTTTGGTGTGTCAGTTTTGATTTTTTGGGAGGTAGTTTTTGTTTTTGTTTTCTTCCTGCTTGAGATTGAACCCAGGGCCTCGTGCATACCAGGCAAGCACTCTTAACACTGAGCTACATTCCCAGCCCCAATTGGGGTTTTTTAATGTTACTATAAAGTATTATCTAACACATTATTTTTCAGTAATCTTGGTAATATGAATTTAATGCGAGTAATATCATATCTAGGCATTAAATTTTAAAATTATTAAAATTCTAAAATAGTAAGAGAATACCAAAGATGATGTTTTTTCTTTGGTGCTGTTCATATTTTGAACTCATATTTTGCATCTTGTTACTAAAAGAGATGGTCACAAATTTTAATTAAAAGTACGGAAGGGGGCTGGATCAGTGGCGCAGCAGTTATGGCTCTTGCCTTGCTTGCACAAGTCTGCAGGTTCAAACCCCAGCACCATGTACACAACTGTCAGAGCACATGAAGCCACATGAAAAGCTAAATAAAATTGATTCTCTCCCTTTCTTTCTCTCTCACTCTGTCCCTCTCTCTCTCTTTAAAAAAATGAAAAATAAAAAAAAATAAAAGTAAGGAAGGTGGACCATCATTTTTTTCTTGAGAGAGAGAGAGAGAAAGAAAGAGAGAATCAATTTTGTTTAGTTTTTTATTGGCTTTCATTGCTCCAACACTTTGTTGTGTACGTGGTGCTGGGGTTCAAACTCCCATCCTTGCGCGTGCCAGACAAGCACCTTAACTACTGAGCCATCGCTCCAGCCGTGGACCATCATGTTTAAATAATCAAACAGAAAAAAAAAAAAAAGCAGAAGTGTATTCACTTAGGAAGTGAATTTACAAGTTTTATTAGAAGTAGAACTCTCTACAAGTAGAACTCTCTACGTTTCAATGAATATTTAAAAATTCTAATTAATAAGATCCAGCTTTTAATCTGCTACAAGAGCCCTAAACAATCTATGGACTTACATGGCATTGCTTTCTTTTCTTTCAAGCTACCCATACTGTAGTGATTATTTTTTGGGAAAAAGATGTTAAGACATAAACAGTAGGTAAAACTGGTGCTTACTGGAGTGCACTGCTAGTGTATTTGTGTGCAGTGCACTGGGTTTAATGATAGCACATTTAAAATTAGTATGCCAGGGGCAATAAACTTTACAGCAACATACAGAAGTTTAATAACCATGAAACACAGTAAACCCAATGAAGACCAAAGCTTTCTTGCAACAATAAAGCAAGAATGCAGAGAAGTTTTTTTTTTTTTTAACTTTATTGCCTCAGGTAAAAATGTCTGTGGAAACAGATAAGTGATGACAAAGCTTTGATGTTAATAAACCCGCATGGAAGTCAAAAATCAAAGTGTGTAAATGGCTAGATCATGCAAAGAAAGATGACAAAGTTATACCCCGTAATTAGATATAATTTGTGCTTTTGGCGTAGCTATTTGTCCTGCATGAATGAGAGGCTGTCTTTCCTTCTTGTATAATAGGAGAATAGTTAATATATCTTACTGTAAATCTGTGGAGGCACTTTCCAGAGAGACCAAGAAGGAAAGAAAAACAAATTGTCACATAAAAGCAGGGAAGTATTTTAATCTTTCCTTTTGCAGTGGTATTTATTTAGCTGAACCCAAGTAAAAAGTTATTACTATTTGCTCTTATTCTATAAGCCATATGTTTTAAAAGATAATGTATACAAATAAGTGCTCTTATTACTATGAGCTTTGGAGTTTTATGAATTACAGTGGTGCACACCCTAAACCACTAGTGGTAACAGCATATAAATTTAAAATTTATATTCATAGAATAAAATGGATAAATATTTGGTGAGTGAATAGCAAATATATTCCCTTATAACCTGCTTTCTTTAAATAAGATTATTAAATGTTTTCAGTTTTCAATGCCATTTCAATATAGAATATTTAATGAGTTGTGTGTGTGTGTGTGTGTGTGTGTATGTATGTACATATATTCTTGTTTTGTTTTGTACCAGGGATTGAACCCAGGGACACTTAACCACTGAGCCACATACTCAGCTGACCCCCCCCCCTTTTTTTTTTTTTTTTTTTTTTTTGCTAAGTAGCTGAGGCTGGCTTTGAATTTGTGATCCTCCTGTGTCAGCCTCCCAAACCGCTGGGATTACAGGCATGCACCACCACACCCAGCAGTGAATCATATTTTTAATACAGCCTGGTCTAAATAGAAAATCTTTATCAATATTTATGAAAGTTCCACCTATGTGTGGTATGCAGAATTTTTAACAGTCATTACTGTTTTTTTTGTTTTTTTTTAAAGAGAGAGGGACAGTGAGAGAGACAGAGAAAGAGAGAAACAACTTTATTTAGTTTTTTCGCATGGCCTTGGTTGCTCCAACACTCAGTTGTGTACGTGGTGCTGGGGTTTGAACCCGGGTCCTCGTGCTTGCCAGGCAAGCGCCGAAACCGCTGAGCCACCGCTCCAGCCCCCAGTCATTACTGTTAAAAAATAGTATATCCACATATATATGTTATGCGTTGTTTACTAGAAGCCTCATATCTTAAGACTCCAAGCATCATTGTCCTAATCTCTCATCATTTGACTGGTATGTTCCCTGGAAATGCAAATCATTTTTAAAATTAGGCAAAATGAACCTTAAGTTTGAAAGCATAGGATTTTTCCACAAATGGTTCTGGATTCCAAAGCAAAACATGGGTAACTTAATATCAGAAGCAGATCCCCTAGTAAGGCTTTTCTGCCTATGTTCAAACCCCTATTTCTAGGGATTTCTGGAATGCTTGGAATTGCTCCAAGATTGAAGAACAGGTCAAGAAAACTGTTCTTGGGAGTAGCACTCTTCTGTGCATGGCTTCTCCCTGTGCCCCATAGATGGAGCTGTAACTGCCACACTGCAAAGGAAAAAGGAAACGGCAGACAACAGGCTCTTTTAGTTATCAGATGATAAGTGATCCAGTGCCCTGCATAAGTTGAGGTGTATACGAAAGATTTATCTCACTCATACTAAGTGTAAAGTCAGGAAAGAATAATAATAAGGAAGCATTGCATTTAACCACATTCCAGAGACGTGCTTTTTCAAAAACTCATTTCTCACTGATCATATTTTATCGGTGATTGAAGTTTGAATTATTTATTTAATACTACTTTTTCATATTTAAATTAGGACTTCATATTTTATTAGTGGGTAATGATTAAATCAATTTTAGATTATAGTCATGGCACAATTGTTCCTTGAAACAGTAAAAAATAATTTACTTTGGTTACTGAAATTCCTTGAAATACATTAGGGACCTGGAGCTGTTGGAGCTGTGGGTTGTTTCTTAATTCTTTTTTTTTTTTTTTTTAAGAGAAAAGGACAGTGAGAAAGAGAGAGAATCAATTTTTATTGAGTTTTTCACATGGTTTTCATTGCTCTGACACTTAGTTGTGTATGTGGGTGCTAGAGTTTGAACCTGTGTACTCGCACATGCTGGGCAAGCACCGTAACCACTGAGCCGCCTCTCCAGCCCCTCTTAATTTTTAAAAATTACTTATGTTGGCTTTTTTTTCTTATTGACATATTTGTAAATTATAGAAAAGTTAGGGAGAAGTAAAAAAAGAAATATGTAAAAACCATCTGATTGCATGGTAAATAGTAATAAATAGTTTAATGTTAAATTTTGGAATATTATATCTTGAGTACAAAGGTTTTTTAAAAAACACTTAAAATTTTGCAGGACAATGTTATTGTATTCATGAATTATTTTTCTTTCATATTATAGTAGTAAATTCTGAAGCCAAGAATAAGTTTTGGTGTTCTGAACAGTGTCCTTATAGTGACAGTGAGCTATGCAGGTCCTTTTGGAGACCATTCCTTAGATTATGCCTACATTCTTCTTCTAGTCTCTTATCTGTATTTCTCTTAAGTTACTTCTCAGCTCAAGCTGTAATTGTTACACTTACTGTGATATCTGCTTCCTTATATAGATTAGTGGGAAAGGCAGCATACGGTGGCTATATTATTGCAACAAGGAAAAGTATGATGAAAACAAAAATTAGAAGTATATAGACATAGATACAAGATTTTATTAAGACAAAGCTTCTATTTGAATTTTTATTTTATGTTATTTACTTTATTGATTCATTCATTTTATTTATTTATGGTGCTGGGGATTGAATCCAGCACTTCCTGCGTGCTAAGAATGTGCTCTACCCCTGAGCCACACTCCCAGCCCTTTAAATTTTTACCTATCAATGATTTCCTTTAGCACTTTGCTTTATGCTGGCTAAATAGCAGTTGTGTTTATTCTTAATTAATCTGCTTTAGCTGGTAGAAAATGTAAAATGTTTTTAGAGGACCTGAAATGAATAGATTTCACATTTCCTATTCATTCATGTTGGAAGCTTTTTAATATTTTAAAAGAGATCTCAACTATAAGTCTAAAAGGGGTTAAGTCTTGTGTTTATCTGTTATTTAAAGCTATATGCAGTATTAATATATGTACAGTTTTTTAAATTGAGGCATTCATTTTACTAATTATTTTTCTGTTACCACTCATATTAGTTGATTCATTCTTATCATTGAATCTTTGAATAGGTAGTGAATCTGAAAATATAATAAAAGTTGTGTGCCCTCTCTACAAAAAAAATGAATACACGTTCTCATATGATTTCATAGGGTTGTAATCACTATAAGTATAATCATGTAGTGTAAGGTTAAGAATCTCTGGTCTTAATTTTTAGGATACATTTTTATCCTTTCCTGGTTCTTAACATTCATCTTTCTTCACATTATAAAATGTTTCAGATGTTATATGTGAAATTACTTTCCTTACTGTTTTGATCATGTCACTGTGTTAATTCTAGATTTTGGATGGTATTACCATCAGATCAGATAATTTATGATGATCGCCTCTTATCCCTCAACAATTCTGTTCTGACAACACACTAAGTTCTAGCCCAGTGTATAGTCTGTGAGCCCAGTTTTACTAGCTTGTTCTGTTTACACCTTTATAAACGGAAGACATCTTTGTCTTTTACAACCAAGCCTCATTATCCAAGTGAACATCTTCAGGTTTATTCTACTTAACCTTTAGCTTCTGAGTTGGATTATTCAAGTTCTCACAGGCTAAGGAGTCTTCCTGTACATTCATAGGAACATTGTTTTTGTTTTTTTTTGAGAGAGAGGGACAGTGAGAGAGAATCAATTTTGTTTAGTTTTCATGTGGCTTTCTTTGCTCTGACACTTCATTGTGTACGTGGTGCTGGGTTTGAGCCCCTATCTTCGCGCATGCCAGGCAAACACCGTAACCACTAAGCCACTACTCCAGGAACATTGTTAATATTGATTTAAAAAATACATATATACTACTTACATAAAGTTTTATGAACTTATAAATTAAGAGCATATCTAATAGTCCACAAATATTTAGAAACAAAGCTAAACAAAATGACAGAATCTATCCAAATTTCAAATATTCAAGTAACTTTTTGAGGGTTCACTAGCAATTCAGGTTTGGAGCATTGGGTTGCCTGAATCATTTCAGAAATGTCTCCACTAGGCTACAGATATCTGTTCCACTCTCTTTGCAAACTAACTTGGAATTATTCTCTTGATTATATAAAAAGCATAGGAGTAGATTCACTAAATAAATTTTAAAAGAGAAAGATTATTATTTTTTTAAACAGAGAGAGAGAGGAGGACAGTGAGAGAGAGACAGAGACAGAGAGAATCAATTTTTTATTGAGTTTTTTCACATGGCTTTCATTGCTCCAACACTTAGTTGTGTACATGGGTGCTGGGGTTTGAACCTGTGATACTTGCGCATGCCAGGCAAGCACTGTAACCTCAGAGCCACCGCTCCAGCCCCGAGAAAGATTATTGAAATGCTACCTGTCCATGCCTACCCTTAACGTGTGTATGTAGCAATTTATGTAGTACGGGTTTTCATTGATTTTGTTTCCTCATGTAAGATTTTAATATTTATGGGGGTCAAAATAAAGATTTTTATTTAACATGCACCTAAAGAACTTTCATATTCGGCAGACCTTATGCTGTCTGGGAACATGCTAACAATTTTCCTAACTTGGTTTGTGATTCATCAGCAGTTTTATGCTGTCACTTTCCTGTACTTGATGTTAACATATAGAACTCACATTTTCCCATTTGACACCAACTATTGTAAAAGACAAGGGCAGAGACAGTTGAAGGGTATTAGTAGTAAGAGCAGTTAAAAGTTGTCAAGTGGGAAATTGTTTCATTAATTAGTAGTATTACTTTAGTTGTGCTTGGTGCTGCCTTAAAACAAACAAACAAAAAATCCATCTGTCTGGTTTTTCAGGGGTTAGACGGCAAATTCTGTTATGGAATTTTAAAAATTTTCCTTGTTACAGAATTTTTGGAATTAATGAGAACATGGTTATCTCATAAAATATGTTGAAAAGAATAAATTAAAAGCAGAATGGGCGGATTTGGCAAATGATTGCCAAGTCTTAAATGATTTGCTCTACATTTTCATATAGCAGATACAAAACACAGTTTGGGTTGAACAAGAAATTAATATTATATTAAAATATATACTATATAATCCTATCTGTGTTTAATAACTCTGAATCTATGTATTTACTGGTGATTTAATTTACAAACTAAGAGAATTTGAAGCCATGCATCTTAGTACTTCTGATAGTGTACTGCATGTTGGGTTAAAATGCTTGGCTCATCAATTATTCACTTCCTATAAAGTATATTTTGATAGCAAAATTTTATCTCAGAAATACCTTATTTCAGTTATGTCAGTGAACTGCAAAATGAAGCTGAAAGAATCCATTAAAATTTAAACCGACCATGGTAGAAGGCTAAAATCCATCAGAACATTCATTCAGATTTAGAGGAGAGTGTGAAACAGCTGGTGTAATCCAGTTTCAGAGCATTCTGTTTCTGAGAGATTCGTGGTTTCTGTGCCAGGCCAAAAAATAAGTCAGTACCCTTTGGTGCAGTTAACGTAGCCACCACCTGTTGATGATTTTACCTCCTTTCTCTTCTTATGAAGGTGCTTTTAAAATCTAAAATAATTAACAGTATACAGTAATTTGTGGTTATAATAAAGGGAAACAAAGGGTCTTTGTGTTCGTGTATGTACTTCTTGGTGAAATTGCACATACATGGCAAAGTATATATATGTAGGTATCTGAAGATGTTTTAATAAGTTATTAATAAAGTTTAAAATATATAAACATAAAAATCTTTTAGTAATTTTTAATATCACACTTTGAATTTTGAATTCTCATTCATAAAAAGCCATTCGTGTCCATTTTAAAAAACATTTGACATTGTTAACTGTACAAGCGAGAAATAACAAAGACATTTTCTGTTCTTGAGTAATTCATTGTAGTAAGGGACAGACACTTGCAGCAGAAGGTCAAGCTTGATAAACATTTACTCACTGAGATTCTGTGTGTTCAAGTGGTAGGGGTACCTAAGTCAGATGGGCTCGAGGAAGAACTCCTGAGAAGGTAACTGCCAGAATTATCTCTTTTAAGATGAGCCAAATGAAGAAAATATATTTATTTTGCTTCTCTAAGATACTAAGTAATTCCCATGCAACCAATAAAAACTGGAAAAAAAACCCACAGGGAGATCAGTGGAGGAAAGGGACCAGGGGTTGGGAGGAGGTGAGGAAGGGGAGAAGTGCTGGAGAGGGATATTGGCTAAATTATATTGTCATACAGTATGCATGTATGAATATGTAACAACGTCCCATCGTTGTGTACAACTATAATGCGCCAACTAAAAATATGGAAAAAATAAGCTAAATGAAAAAGGGGACAAGAAGCAACTAACTATATTAAATGCTTGATCTAGTAAAGTATCATTTTTGCACTTTATAAGAAGCAAGTAAGTGGTTAATCTGCTTTCTGAAAAGGTTTACTAATGTTCAGCCAAGTACATACTAAAGCCAAGGACACCCCAGCTATTGAGATCAGTTTCAGGAAAATCATGTGAACAATGATCAAAACTAAGGTTGTCACTTTAAATTAGGATAATATTTATTTTGTACAAAGATCAGTTCATTGAAAAATAATACTGTCAATGAAGTTTTTAAAAAGAAATAGTTTTTGTTTTTAATTAGAAATTCTAAATCTGCCTCTCATTCAAACTTTCATTGTCTTTCCATTTGTCTAAAAGTTTTTAAAATTTTTTGTTCTGTTTTAGATAAAATTCCCATTTATGTACAATCAACATACATTGCAGATTTTTAAAAAACAATTTCAGTGTTTAACCAATTTTTTGTAGGGTTATTGTGTGGGGCTTGAATGACTTTTTGATAGAGACAAACTGCCAGTAATTAGTATTCAGCCACAAACTTTAAGAAACCGTCTTCACTAATGCATTTCCTTAAGCTGAGAGGGAGCCAATGGCGGTGCCGTCCGTTTTCTAGAGATTGCGATGTGGCAGTCTGAATGGGTCACAGAATGTGGGAGCATGGGGGAAGGCAGAACAAAATAATCTCGGAATGAATCACTTTCCTTCTGCAGTTCCTAACTGAAATATGAACGGCTCAAGACTGCAGCTGTTCTCCAAGAAGGGATGGGAGGAAGAAGAGAGGGATCCTTTAATCCATCCCTTCTTTGCTTCATACTGTGTTATACACTGTAGGATACAATATCATAAATGTTGTTATCCCTCGTGCAGCTTTTGTTTATGACTCAGCCACCTGATGGCAGCGCTTTCCCCAGGCTTCCTTCAATTTCTCAGTTTCCTGGAGGTCTTTTTTCTTGGGTTATATGGATTCCTGAAATTAGATCATAACTTTCATCGCAAAAGTTCCTTGTTACTTCTCTGTATCTACTTCTCAGTTGCCCAGAGAGAGGAGATCACAAGCCAGATAAATTGATACTAGACCTCTTACTAGTTTTCTATTTAAATTTAATTATATAATCTCAAAAGATACTGGTTTGAAGCACATCTTATTGTGAAAACTAATAAATCAGATTCCCAGGGTTGATAAATAACATGGAGGAATAATTATCATAGTTTGAAATTTTTCTGGGATATACACATTTGCTAAATGCTGCTTGCTTCTTTCATACTTATACTCTAACACCACCTTCTGTACACCTTTCCACTAGAAAGCAAGTGCTCTTTATTCATCATTTTATCTCTATAGGATGCTTGGTCATAGGAGACACATAGTATTATTAAGTTAATGTTGGATTGTTGTGGAAAGAATTTACCAAGTAGTATTTACCTTCTGAATAGGGAAATAAGCTAAAGTAAATTAAAGTTGCAATGAATGATACTGATGATATTTTTTAGGGGGATAGTAAGAGACTTTAAATTAAAGCTCTAGTCTTTTTTTTTTTTTATAATCACTTGAAACCTAATTCCAATTTTTCATTTAGAGCATAAACAAAAATATATGTAATTATGACTTACCTTCTGCAAGGTAGTAATGTAGGAAGGAAAAATAAGTATTCTGCTAAGTGATCTAGTTAGGAAGGAAAAAGCAGTTACTAAAAGAGAAGATGCTTGTTTCTTTATTCATCAACATATCCTAAGAGTAATCACTCTTCTAGAGACAGAAAATCTGTAGGGTTTTTGAAAAATATATAAGCATATGCCATTTCTTCTGACCATGCTGCTCATTTAAGATTGCTCTTTTCCTGCTTCTGGAAATAAGTCTAGAGTGAACCATCACTAGATCAGACAACAGAAGTCAGAGAGAGTAGTTTCCAGCACTTCCAAGTATGCTGGGAATAACTTTTGTTTCCTTGGCTAGTACTCTGACGTTTTGTAAAATTCATCATGAGGCATAAGTAAATGCAGTGAATATTTCTAATTTAGCATTATTTTGTTTCATATACTGTGAAATCTCCCTGGGTCAGAACAAAGTGGAAAGTTCTGTCTAGTGAATGAAAATTTCCAGTTGTAAAGTTTTCCTTAAGAAGAAAAGATACTCTTTCAGTCACATCACAGAAAGTTCAAAGACAACAGAGCAATTTACATTTTATCCAGATTGTAACATTCCAAAATAAAGACTCCAAATGTGAAGGTCTCACTCTTATTTTGTCTAATGGAATGTATATGTACTGAACATTTTGAAAGCTATAACATTGTAAAGAAAGCCCTTTCTTTTTCCCCCACTTTCTTCCTGAGAAACACAGAGACCAAAGAATGTTCAACAAAGAACAGAGAACTTTTTCCAATTTGTCACTCCATGGATAAAAAGTAGAGACAGAATGGTGAAGCACCTGTTGCTTTAAAGGCAATAAACTAGTGAAATGTTTTAACAGAAGTCATCAGCTTTCAAAGATCTCTTTTATCCAGTTCACATCACTCACTGCTCTTAATTCCTTTGTCACATATTTTTACTGCATTACAAGTAATCCTTGAAATCCATGGAGCATTTTATATATAACTAGAACCATGTGGATGGTTCTCACGTATTCAGTGTAGCCTCAAATCTCAATGTTTCTTCTGTGCCTCTTTCCCCATATATTTAGTATTAGATGCAGGTTTGAGAAGCATATTGTCGTCATAATAGGAGGAATTCATCCTGCAGTCACCACTTTCCACCTAGGAAGGCTCTAAATGCAGTCTCCGGTAGGTTTAGGGTAACAGAGCCACCAGCAGGCCCTAAGCTGCTCTTTGATCTCAGCCACTGCATTCCATACCCTTCTTTTCTTCCTGAGGAGCTTGTTCCTCAAGCAGCTGCTTCTCATGCCAATCCATTGGTTATTTATATGTAACTGTATACACTTGTCAACAGATTAGATTTGTAGAAGTATTTTATTAAACCTCATTCAGATAAAAATTAAGATTAATGGTGTTTGTTCCATTCCTTCTTGAATAGTGCTGTTTGCCACAAACAGGTTGGAGTGAGGAGGGGCAAAAAAATTCTCTCTCAAGCTTCCAGGTTGAATAGCTTCAACCCACACTATTTCCCCATATAATATATGAGAAGTGTGTATGTGTATGTTAAGAATAATCTTAGAGATGAATTCTGTCATTATCTACTGTTTATTTACTGGTATTGACTCCTTAGAGAATAGTTTTTAAAAGATTGGATCCAGAAATAAGGGCATCATAATTCAAGCCTCATTTAAAGAGACTAAATCTGGTCAGACTCCCCTGAAGTCTAGTAGCTAAGGTGCATATCTATGGGGCAGTGGCAAATAAATAGATGTTCTATTTGCTTTCTCTTCTAACACAGCGGTTACTCATGTATTGAGCCTTTAGTGTCTTCCTCCATGTGAATGTTTTCTCTAATTGCTTTTCTTTGTGCTTGACTTATGCCTGCTATGTGATTTTATAGTCTGTATATTTTCACATAGTGCATATGTTTTTTGTAATGTTGATTCTAATCTTTACAGTTTCTTAAAGTATTTTAAGTTTTGTAATGGTATCTATCTGGAACAATTAGCTCCCTTTGCAAATATTTCTCTTGAATCTTTGTTCCTTGACATTACAGAACCCATTGCCTTTTTGATTTTTGTACTTTTTCCCATTTTCTTTCGGATTGTGATTTTTATTGTTATTTGTTGCATCTCGTTCGTCTTTCCATTAAAAATTTAGCTAAAGAAGAGAATATTAGTAGTTACATCAAATATTCAGTCATTTTGCTGCCTAAAGGATTTGAGAGGGCTGGGCCAAGGATTTTTATAGTTGGGAAGAAGTCTATATCTACTCTGTTTGGAAATTCTGTCTATTCTATGAAGATAGGGTTTATCCCATCCCCTGGGAATGACCTTTCAATTTCATTTTGTTCTCCCATTTTTAGGTACTTTTGAATTCAGGGAAATATCCTTACAGCGCATATATTTAGATTTGTGTGGTATTATGGTTTACATATGTGGTGTCCCCCAAATGCTCCTATGTGATACAATGTAAGAAGGCTTAGAGGTGAAATGATTGGGTTATGAGAGCCTTAATCCAAACAATGAATTAGTCCCCTGACAGGGATTAACTGAGTAATAACTGAGTAGTAACTGTAGGCTGGCAGGGTGAAGCTGGAGGTGGATAACTGGGGGTTTGCCTTTGGGGTATATATTCGGTGGGATGAGCTTAGTCTC
>PVKS010034553.1:0-20765 GCA_004027875.1 Aplodontia rufa
CCAGAAAGCCCATAAATATATGAGAAAATGCTCTACATCATTAGCTATAAGGGAAATGCTAATCCAAACTTCAATGAGATACCACCTCACTCCTGTTAGAGTGGCGAAAATGAAAAATTCTAACAATAACAGATTCTGGAGGGGCTGTGGAAAAAGAGGAACACTGTTACACTTCTGGTGGGACTGCAAACTGGTTCAGCCACTATGGAAAGCAGTGTGGAGAATCCTCAAAAAATTAAGGATGGAACCACCTTATGACCCAGCTATCCCACACCTGGGTATTTCCCCAAAAGAGTAAAAATCAGCATATTATAGTGATATGGCTTCATCAATGTTTATAGAAGCTCAATTTACTATAGCTAGACTTTGGAACCAACCCAGATGCCCCTCGCTCAATGAGTGGATACAAAAACTTTGGTACTTATATACAATGGAATTCTACTCAGCCATTAGAGAAGATGATATTATGGCGTTTGCAGCCAAATGGATGGAGATGGAAAGAATTATGATCAGTAAAGTATCCCAATCTCAGAGACTCAAGGGCCAAATGGTATCTCTCATCTGTGGAAGCTAGAATACATGAGGAAGCAGCAGGTTAGACGGCTAAGCTAACAATAACTTCAAATTGTATGATTCTCAACACATTAGGGGATGGCTCCCTAGGTTACTTGGAGTCATAGGGAAGGGGATGGGGAGGGTGGAGGATGTATGAAGAACTCCTAGGAGACTGGAGAGTGGGAATATGGGGGAACCATCTCAGAAACAGAGGTTATTCCTCCATGAGATACCCATTTTATGCAAGAGTTCTTCTGAGGGTAACTGCAACAGGTGAAACTCAAGGTGTTCATCCATGTTTTGGCATTACCCCTGGATAACAAAGTATACAAACATTGGTTATTGATGGTTTGATAATGTTTCCCCCTCAATTGTATCTCTATATACTTCTAATAAAAAAAATCTAAAAAAAAATCCATCTGCAGATTTTCAGTGCAGTAACCAAATGACTTTTCCATTGTAAGTGAAGGTAGGAAACTACTTTTCTTGGCAAATATAGAATTTGTTCTCAGAAGAGTTATTGTATTCAAACAATGGGTACATGTAAAATGTAATTTAGGAAAAGAAAAGGATCATGTAATTTTATGACAATTTTCCTATTTCCTATTTTTTAAAGAAGGAAGGACAGTGAGAAAGAGAGAGAGAGAGAGAGAGAGAATGAATCAATTTTTATTGAGTTTTACACAGGGCTGTTGTTGCTCCAAAACTTATTTGTGTATGTGCGTGCTGGGGTTTGAACCTGTGTACTCGCACATGCCAGGCAAGTGCATTAACCACCAAGCCACCACTCCAGCCCCTATAATTTTCCTATTTTATCTTATGTTTTTTAAAAAGGTTATTTTTACTCCCTTAAACATAAAGACATTTTCTTTATTATTTTTATATTACAAAAGTAGTACTTACTTATTGAATGTTTTGATGATATTTCTATTCCGGTGCCATCATCTCTGTTGAGTAAAAAGAATCAAACAATGCAGAAATATTTGAAGTAAAAAGTGTGTTTCTCTCCATTCCCTGACCCATTCAGAAGTCAGCATTGTTATCAGATATGATTTTATCATAAATTGATGCCCATCCAAACCTTGGATCTGTTGTCTTAACTCATTTAATTTATGGAACATGTTCTCAACATAATCTAATCGGAAAACCCAGTCCTCATCTTCAGAAAAAGTCGGATTTCATTTTTCAGTTCAGATAAGCATGTTAATGCACACTGCCATGATCCATATTTCATTTGAATTCTGCATGTGAGACAGAAGAGGCACAACTATCATTATTTGTTATGCTGTGGTCAACGTATTTTTCAACTCATTCTCACTTGTCCTCATAGCATTGACTATTTGGTGGATGTATTCATTTTCAAAAGTGAAGGATATAGGAGGCAAGTTTGTTAAATGAAAACTCCAATGCTTCATTCTGCAATGTAGCTGCACTTTGAACACATATATGATTTGGGAAAAGCCAAATCATCAACATAAGCTTATGGTGCCTTGGATGAAAAGAAGCTTACTTATGTCTCTGGGAGTATTCTGCTTCCTGAGATAATGCCTTGCAAGATTCTGGTTGGATGAGTGAAAAATCTTTCCTTTGTAAAGCCAAGAAGGGCACCAGAGAAAAGAGAGGGAGAAACTAGCAATATTACAAAAGTTTTCTTGTGTTGATCAGATTTAGGAAATTTGAAAAACCTGCTGTAATCTCATTCTCTTAAAAATCTCCATGTCCATGTTGCCTTTGGGAAAATTTTGGTGTGCACTCCCATCTCTCTCCGAATAATACCAATCTAGGTTATTTCAGTGGAACAGTAAGTTGACCACTAGAAGAGAAAATGCCATTGATGGGCATTTACAAATGCTACTGAATTTGAACTTTTAGTTTCTTTATGCATAAACATACAGATGCTTCTCAACTTAGGTTAGAATTACATCCTGATAAACCCATTGTCAGTTGAAAATACTGTAAGTTGAAAATGCATTGAACACATCTAGCCTACTGAACATGCTAGCTTAGCTATACCACAGCCTGTAGAATGTAGGTTGTCACCCCTGTGACCATGTGACTTACTGGGAGCTGCAACTCGCTGACACCATCATCAATGGAGGATCATATCATATATTGCTAGTCTAGGAAAAGATCAAAATTCAAATTTGAAGTACTGTTTCTATTGAGCTGATGGTATTTTTTCACAATCATAAAATTTTAAAAAATGTGTATTGTAACATTACAAATTGTAGACTGTCTGAATTCAACTGATAAGGCTGAGAGTAAAATTCTTTCAGAACAGGAAAAGATGCATGACTATGGATGTTAATGATGAAATAAAATTGAAATGTATAAACTATGTGGTTTTTTGGTTTCTGAGATCCTTTAAAATTTGACTTAGTTTTGTATTTTAGAAAGGAAGATGTTTGTTCCATTTCTTTTGAAAATGTGTTGCAATTCTTCTGTGAGTTAGGATTGCAATGGATTGCAAAATCTCTAGGTATATCATTTGTCCAAAAATAAAATTTTAAAAGCAGTTCATTATCTATCATTCTATCCTGGGTTAAAATAAAAATATACTTTCTAGGTCAGTCTTCATTAAGCTATTAATATCCTTTTCATTTTATAAGACTTTTCATTTCCTTTATTAGCAACTGCAAGTGGCTTAAACATGAATGCCTTGTTTTGAATATTAATTCATATTTCAATTCTTTTTGGTGACTTTGCACTAATGTCAGCAATTTCCAACCTGACAAACAGGCACAAGAAAATTTCCAATTTATCTGTATTTACCAAACCATGTTTATTTTTTATTTTACTTCTGATAATGGACTTGCCCATTTTTTATCATTTCTTTTTTTTTTTTAAGCGAGAAGGACAGAGAGAGAGAGAGAGAGAGTATGTGTGTGTGTGTGAGAGAGAGAGAGACAGAGAGAAATAAATTTTATTGAGCTTTTCACATGGCTTTCGTTGCTCTGACACTTAGTTGTGTACATGGGTGTTGGAGTTTGAACCTGTGTACTCATGCATGCCTGGCAAGTGCTGTAACCAGCAAGCCACTGCTCCAGCCCCTGTTTTTTATCATTTCTTTCTTTTTTTTATTAGATGAATATGGAGTTACAATTGAGGGGAAAACATTATCAAACATTCAAGAACAAATGTATATATACTTAGTTATCCAAGGCTAATGCTATGTCATGGATGCCCAGCTTGGGTTCCCCGTGTTGCTGTTTCCCCCAGAAGACCCCCTGAGTTAAATGGATATCTCCTGGAGGTCAGAGATCTCCTTCTGAGATGATTCCCCCATATTCCCACCCTCTAGTCTGTTGCATCAAAATTCAAAAATTGTCACAGAGATACTGAGTTAGTGGTACATTTAGAAAAACCTGAATTTTATTCTGCTTTTTAAGGAAATAAAAACTTCTTCAGCATAGGTAAATGAAAATTCAATTTACCGAGTTCAGAAGAGCATTGGAATTTTTGGTTCATTATATCCATTATATTTATTTCCTTCAAAGACAATACGTAAAGATTTTATATGCCTGTATTATAAATAAAAAAATTCATATCTGCAATTTCAAACCTTGGCCAAAGGCACTGTTCACTGTTTGCTGATGGTTGAAAAATACACCCTTGCATGAGTGTACCTTTGTTTATTTCCATATTAAAGGACTTTGGGAGCACTTGAAAATTTCAGTTGCATTCCACATGCAGAGACTCCCAAACAACATTCCTGTACATTCTTGTGCATATTTTAGAATTTATATATGAAAATGTTGAATCAAAGTATATTTTCACCTTTGCTACCATAAAATTAAATACAAAATGGACACTGCAGAATTTTTAAAAATTCTTTACAAATTTGGATGTTGAAAAATATTTCAACCTACTTGGGTCCCTTCTTCTACCCATATCTTTGTGAAATGTCACTTAATTAAACCCTCTCCAGGTATCTTTTAGGTTGCACTCTGGTTTCTTTTTAGGACTCCAAAATTTTATCACCTCCAAACTAGATTATAATAAAAATCCATCCAAGAATTGTTTTGGACTGGTATTGCACTGGAGCCTGAGGCCACAGTGGTAAATAAAAGGAATATTTGTGGTGCTTCAGGTTTAGTTGGTCAGGGACAGAAACGTTCATAAGATGGTGGCAAGGATGCATGTGTATTGCTGAACTTAGAATTCTGTGAGTGTAGAAGAACATGGCAGGGACTGAGTGTGGTGCTATAGGGAAGAGCTCACAGGGAAGTAAGTTTAGCTCTGAAGATGAGTAAGAGCTAATTGCCCAAAGTAATGGGTATTAGTGTGCTGGGAAGAACAGCTATGCAATGAGAAGAGCCTGGAGGTGCCAAGGCCCTGCAGCAGGAGGTAGCAAATTATGAATTGCTGAAATCAGGCTATGAGACTGAGCCCAGATCGCAAAAGTTTGGACAAAAATAAAGATAGAAAATAAAGCCTGCCCTGTTGGTCTAATTCAATTACATCTGACATGCTGTAGGAAGCCAGCAAGAAATTTAAGCAAAAGTGAAAATAGGGATGCTGTGTTTGTGCATATGTAGTGTGTGTGTGTGTCTGAGGGAATCATCACAAATGGATGTTCATTAACAAAAGTGCGATTAATTAGAAAAAGAATGCTTAGATTTTAGAAATTCTGATCTTGCTTACATTGTACCAGTTATCCATGGATGAAAATAGCTCATAATTCTTTAAGAGATAATTCTCTTCAATAATGAAGTTATTTTCTAGCATTTAGCAAAGAAATACTAATAAAGTCATTTTTCTACAGGGCAGAGACTCACGGTTCAATTTAGCATCTGAAGCTAATCATTTCTGAATAATTTAATCTTTAACTGATTGACCAAAGCAGGGCCAATAGGAAATGAGTTTTAAAATTTCTTATGAAGGTACCAATGTCAGTGAGCTTTTCATTTTTGTGACCACAATACCTGACAAGAACAATTCAAAGGAGGAAAAGGGTATTTGGAGCTCACAGTTTTGGAAGTTCAGTCTATGATTGCCCAATTCCGTTGTTTTGGGCCTGAGATGAAGCAGAACATCATGGAGGAAGAGTATGGCAGAGGAAGACTTCTCGACTCATGGTATCCAGGAAACAGCAAAAAGGAGCTGGGGACAAGATATAGTCCCCAAAGGCATGCCCTGAGTGCGTCACTTCCTCCAGCCATGCCCCACTCTTCTACATTTATACCCAGTTGCCCATTCAAATTATCAACCCATCAGAGGGATTAATCCATTGATATAGTTACATCTCTCAAATCTGATCATTTTACTTGTGAACTTTCCTGCATTGCCTAACATATGAGCTTCTTGGGGGACATTAGAGATCTAAATCATAAAGGTATCTAAAGGAGCAAAAAAACAAAGGAAGTTGTAGCAAAGAGCAATCTTGGATATAAGGTTTCAGTTTTGGAGATGATTTACAAACAATCATTTGAGCAAATAATGGGTGGTGGGTACCCACTACTCTGTTTTGCATCCTTGTTTTCCTCCCATTTAGGACTGCCATCTTATATGTCAAGGACTGACATTGCCTCATTCTTTTTCTTTGTGATAATTTCCTTTGATGTGGCCTTTGAATCACCCATTAAACAGCCATGGGATTCTGGGGTTCAGGATGATGGTTTGGGGTGGTATGTGCTATTTAATTTTTGTTGTTCACGCTCAAATAGGGAAAGGACCAGGCACTCTTTGTGAGTTATTTGCGGGATTGTTTGTGTTTTCTTGCTTGAAGAGTGTTATTGTGTCTGTAGGGCAGCCATAATTGTAGAAAAGGCCAGCTAACTGGAAAATGGTGTACTTGTTCCTAAAATATGTCTCTTACATCTTTACACTTTGTATGTTACTGGAAAAAAAGATCTTGTTCCTTCCCAGCTCCACACCAGCTTTTTATGGTCCTATTTACATAGCTGGGCAATGCAGAAGCTCTGTGTTTACCATGTAGGTTGGAGGCCACTTAGAAGATTATTTTGTTATTCTGATCTCTTGACTTCCTGAAAGCTTCCCTCAACCCTTTCTCTTCCCACTTTCCACAGTATAAATAAAAGCCAACCCATGAGCACTTCTTAAACTTCTGAATCAACTTGTGAATATTGAAAAGCCATAAAACCCTAAAAACTTAAGTAGTTAACAGAGGGGGAAAAGAAGGTTGAGACAAACTTTTGGATGACTTGGATGGTTTGATGCTTGGAGAACACCTTTGCTGTTGGAGGGATTAAAGACACCAAATGTCATGTTGTCTTGCAAGAAGCAGGATAGCTCTGAATCACAACCAATCAGGAGTCACAGTGTTTCTGTAAGGTGGTGTAAGCTAGGTTCCTTCTCTTCCAATAGCTTAGAGTTCACTGCCCTCCCTCCATTCGTGTACTACAGCCAGATGTTATGCAATTTGTTTGGAATTCTCCCACAACAGTTCTAGTTTGAGGCTAAAACTGGATTGTGAACACTGAAAGTTTAGGGGTCTCTCTTGACAAGCTTGAATTCACTGGATGCTCTGTGACCATCAGCATTCTTTGGTTGTGTATGCCATGTGTTTCTGGGCTTGACTCTAAACCCTGCACAAGGGTTTAGATCAGCCTCAGAAGACAGCCTGAGGAACTTCCAAAAGTGCTCAGATAGGATAAAATATTAGACAGTCGGCTATACTTTAATTTTTGTTTTTATGTAGATATATTTATATACTTATATTTAATTCACAGAACAGAGCAGTACAGACATAATAAATAAGGGAGAAATCTAGCTTTATGCAGAGTTAATTTGATGATACCTTACTTATTTTTATTCTTTTCATGTATCAAGGCTATCTATATGACTTTTGATAAGTTTGTTAAAATTAGCTGATATTTTAAGACCCTTTTGATATTTTATGTGCTTATAGGTTGTGGAGACATTAGTTCTGAAAAACTGGATGGCTCTCACAATTGAAGAGCTGCCATATTTGGAAGTCCTTGGCAAAGTTTTATGTAAACTGTATGTTGTTTACATAGGGAGTCTTTATAACAGAATTACAAGCACCCATTATACTTGGTGCATGGACTTGTAGTCACAGAATGAATTTTGCAAAATTATTGAGCAACATGGAATTTAAGATTAGAGAAAAAATGTAGAGTGCAAATATAGACTAAAGGTCATTATGAATCTCTGAGCACCAAGCTGCAAGATTTACTTCCGAGACTGGGCAGAAACTCAAATCTGGGGTGGTACTGGAATTCTGAATTTCTCTTCCAGAGATCTGAGGCAAGTTTATTGTGTTGTGTTTTGATGTCCAGTGAGAGGAACTTCTAAAACAGAGACAGAGTTCAGAGACAAATTTGACTTTAAAAATACATTTCTAAGTAAAGATAGAAAGTGGATATTTTAAGTGGAAATAGAAATCCAATCATGATTCATAGTGTCCACTCAGCTTAAAGGTCATTTTCTGGGAAGTAGAAGATCCTTGTCCTCCAAGAGGGAGGACATGCTCATATTTGAAGATAAATTATAGAACCTCACAAAAACTACTGTAGCATACAAGAGGGAAATTCAGATTAGGAGTGTAAGAAATATGTCATCTCCTAAGGCTATGTAGACATCTATGTACTTGGAGCTCCAAGTCTACTGCTATGGAGAATTCAGAACACAGAACAAGCCAAAAAAGATCAGGCCAGCTAATTTCCCTGACATGATGCCACTTGTGGCTGGGTCTCCTCTTCTCCTGACTGCCCAGAGACATTGTCCCAAATGTGTTCTGTGTGGGCTCACCAGGAGTTATCTCAACTCACCTCCCTTTTCTATGTGATTCAGTCTCCCTGAGGGTGAGTGTCTAGCCTTCTTTTGCTTCTCTGACCTCTTATTTTAAGCCTGCTTTGCTGATAGTGACATAATTTAAAGTCATTCCCAGAACATATCCCATGCACCCATCACCTTTTCAAAGAAGCTGGCACCTTGACACAGAAGCCAAATTGCATTATAGTTCTGAGCAAAGACCTCTTTGGGTTGAAGGATCTCCAGTTAGTGCTAGGAGAGAGTCCCCCAGAAAGTGTGTGAAAAGGCTAGGTCAGAGTCTCAGGGGGTGGGTGAGTTGAGAGATGGGTGAATGGATTAACAGGATGAAAGCTCAAGAGGGAAGGAGGGGATTGCCAGAAGAAGAAGAAGAAGAGGAAAAAGAAGGAGGAGGAGGAGAAGAAGGGGGAGGAGGAGGAGTAATTGAGATGGGTTTTTGATTCACATTTATTCATCTACCTATCTCACAGTTATGTGTATTTATCATATGTCCAAGGCTGTGCGGGGGACATGTGCAGGCAGATGTAGACCCTGTTTTCATCAGTAAGGAATACGGTGTGGAACCTTGTTGTTCCAAGTCTGGTACAAGAATGAGCAGCATCCATAGCCCCTGGGAGAGTGTTGGTGATCGGATTCTTTGTGTGCATTACAAGTGAGAAGCATCAGTCCACAGCAAAGAGCTAATTCTGGAGCCAGAAAGCCTGAATTCAGATCCCAGCTTGTGCCACTTGCTAGCTCTGTGGCTTTGGGAAAATTCTTTAATCTCTCAGCTTGCTATTATGTAAACAGGGAATAAAAACAACACCTACTTCACAGAGTTTTGTTTTTTTTTTAAGAAAGAGGGACAGTGAGAGAGAGAGAGAGAGAGAGAGAGAATCAACTTTATTTATTTTTTTAATGTTACCTTTATTGCTTTGACATTTCCTTGTGTACGTGGTGCTGGGATTCCAACGCATGTACTTGCGCATGCTGGGCAAGCACTGTAACCACTGAGCCACCGGTCCAGCCCCATAACAGAGTTATTTTAAAAATTAAACATTTATAAAATATGGCACTCATAGAGTATGGTTTAGAATTTCATGGGGGCTTGGTTGCTCCACTTATTATGGAATCATAGCCCTGCATAAGTTTGAAATTCTCTAACAAACTTTCATGAGGTGACAGAAGAATGTTTAAAATTTCTGAAGCTGTATATCACTCTATCTTACACAAAGTGAGATGTTTCAGATTTTTCTTGAGTTCAGTTAGGTGTTTCTGAGTTTTATTGGGCACTGGATTTCCAGGAATGCAATTTCCTTGTAAATTGAGGGATGCTTGCACTTTGTTTCAATCAGAATGTTACCAAGAACTAGTTATCAGAAAGTCACGAATACAACACCAATCCTGGCACGTGAGTCCTGATGCGATGCAAATGTGCCAATGTGTAGCTCTCACTGAGGTTTTCCTTATTTTTCCAAGCATTTGAAGACTTCACCATTTCTTCTGGGGGAACTGTGCCCAAGTACTAAAATAATGAGATCCATACACTTTGGGAATAATTTTCTTTTATTTCTTTATGTTAGAAATGAAATCATTATGTTAGTTTTTGGACTGTATCAGTGGTTGGATACATTACTCTATCAATGAATTTTATTTTATTACATGTATTTGTTAGTTTCAGAGTGGGACTAAAATTGATGGGAACAGTGGGTACAAGCAAGTGTCAATCAGAGGTGACAAGCCGTGACAATCTGTAGGTCTTATACTTTGACTGCACTTTACAAGGAAGGTAATCATTAAATGGACTCATGGCGTGTAGTAGGATTTAGTAGTCTTAGCTTGCCAAGCTTAGGTTTATTGAGGTGTGATATTGACACTTCACCTTCTACCTTTATAAACAAGGTGGAAGTCAATGGAGAGCATTTGCGTAACTAAACCAGCAGCTTGAATTATGTCCAAAACCATCCACATTCTCATAGATGTTTGGAGTGTAGCTCATTTGCTAACATGAGTGTGTTCATTCTATAACTCCTTCTTCTGTTCATGACAATGATATTATTGGAGATACAGATAAGTGTTTGAATTATGCCAGGCATCGTGGTGCACACATGTAATCCCAGCAGCTTGGGAGGCTGAGGCAGGAGGATCACAATTTCAAAGAAAGCCTCAGCAACTTAGCAAAGCCCTAAGCAACTCAGTGAGATCCTGTCTCAAAATAAAAAATAAAAAGATCTGGGTATGTGGCTCAGTGGTAAAGCACCCCTAGGTTAAAGTACCCCAGTACCCTGTGCAAAAGAAGAGTTCAAATTATAACTCAATATTTGCAAATTATGTTTCTATATTTTAAATATATATGTGTGTGTTTGTGTGTATCTCATATATTAAAAAGTTACTTCACAGGTGTAATATATTTTTATTTATAATTACATGTACACATATCTATATATGTATATGTATACACACATGTAGGCACGCACACAAATATATACATGGCCCACTTAAGAATGTGAGAGTTCCATAAATGATTTTGTTTCCTATGTTGCAAATGTTTTATATACAGATAGTCAATTTTGAATATCTTTCTAAGTAAAACAGTGCCTGACAGTATATGAGCAGAACACAGCTTTAATGAATGAAGAAACCCTTATGTAAGAGTTGTTAATCTAGAAAACCAAACTTAGTTGAAGTCATACATTCTAGATTCTTGTTCTCCATCTGTCACTTAACTGCATTTTGAACTTGGATAAATAATTTAAAATCTTGATTTTGTCACCCCAAAACTCAGATTACTACACATGCCTAAATTATGTATACAATCCATCACAAGAGAGAAGACAGATAAAACCATCGAAATCCATGAAGTGCTAACCAAATGCAAGACGTAAAAGTTTCTAACAAAAAGTAAAAAATCAGATATGGGCTTATTCGGAGAAGAATGATGCATGCATTCGTGGTGTTGTGGAGTGAATGATGTACCCCCAAGTTCACATCCACGTGGAACCTCAGAATGTAACCTTGTTATTTTTCAGGTGCAATTAGTTAAGAGTACAGTCATGCTGGACTAGGTTCTGCCCTAAATTCTGTGATGGGTATCCTCACCAAAAGAGGACACACAAAGACACAGATAAAAAATGCCAGCTACAGATGGAGCCAGACATTGGTGTGATATAGCTGCA
The DNA here is from genome assembly GCA_004027875.1 of Aplodontia rufa. Taxonomy (NCBI): domain Eukaryota; kingdom Metazoa; phylum Chordata; class Mammalia; order Rodentia; family Aplodontiidae; genus Aplodontia; species Aplodontia rufa. The sequence goes on from PVKS010034553.1 coordinate 11,466, forward strand.
AGCCAAGGAACACTCAGGATTGCCAGGAGGCACGAGAGATTAGGAAGAGGCAAGGACCATCTCTTCCTAGAGCCTAGAGAGGCCATAAGCCTCTGTGGACACCTTGATTTTCAACTTGTTGCTTCTAGAACTGAGAGAATACATTCCTGTTTGAATTCTCCAGTTTGTCATACTTTAAGGCAGCCCAGGGAACCAATACAGGTGGTGATCATTTTTACCTCTTATGAGAAAGGCTGAGAGGTGAAGTCATGCTTCTGAAAGTCTCTCTGGTGTCCTGGCATCATTGGTTCATCATGGTTTGCAGTCACTGGCTTTTGAGGCTGGCATATATGGGGTGGGGGTGTCTTTGTTCCAACAATGTTCACACCTGGGGAGATTGGCCACACACCAGTCCCTGCCTGTCAACTCCAGCTGTATCTAGTCCTTTCACTGCTTTGAAGAGTAGATGAGATCGTATATGTAGCTTACCTGTATGTGCACATATAGCTTGGCTTATTGCCTTCTACAGGTCACTGATTTACTATAAACTTGGTAACTTGAGGCAACCATATTCCAATTCCATATTGTTCTGCCTTTCAATAACAAGTGGATGATTCTCACTTGGCTGACTTGCAATCTTAAGGTTAAGCGTCTTTTTATTTATTTTTTCTTTATTTAGTTATAAGTAACTGCAACTTTTTGCTAGTTCTTAGTAAGAAAACAGAACTGGAAAGTGATGAGAAGTCCTTGAGCTCTGTAATTGCTTTACAGACTCTGTATATGTTTCAAGATAAATGCAAGGTTTTAAATGTCAGATACACTGGAGTGTTCCAGACTGGCTCTTTGCAGAACTATCCTCACTATCACTGCCCTCTATGAGCTCAGCCTGGGCTCTCCTTTAACCAATCAATAAATGGTTCTTCATTAGGTTTAAAATATCAAATAGCAATCTAAATGCATTAACAAGAAAGAAGGGAAGTTCAAGGTTAAAGGTAAAGAGTTTCAGTATTCCACAGTTTCAATATTTAAACAGATCTGAGGATTCAATAGTCTGTATACTTTTGTATTTGATTATACTGGAAGTCTCCTTATAGCTTTTAGATTGAATGAAGAAAAATATTAAAACTTCTGGAAATTAAGGTTTAGTTATTCATTTTTTCCTAATGATTTAATATGAACTTTTCGAAACAGCATTAAAAATCATTTGCCTGGTTCTGGTTTCCAAAGTAGAGTTTGGTAAAGATACCTCTGTACATTGCAAGCCCCATAAGACAGTGTTATAATTTTGCTCTAAACAGCTAAATCTAAATATACACATATATAAATAAACTTAAGAAAAAAACATCTTTTTTATAAAAATGTACCCATATACTTACCATACAGTGCTTGCTCTTCATTCTTGAAGATCCACTTCTCATTCTTCCTGCTGTCGGAATAACTTTCTTTAGCTTTTGCTAGTGTACTGGAGAATAATTTTCTTCATTTTATTCTGTTTTAAAAATATCTATGTTGCATTCATTTCTGACTGATATTTTTTCTGGATATTGAACTCTAGGTGACATACCTGTTTTCTGTCAGAACTTTAAAGATATTTTTCTATTTCTTGTTTTTCTTTATGATTTTCAACACTTGCAGTATGAAAAGTATAGACTTTTTTTTTCGTTTTTGGTACTGAGGATTGAACCAGGGGCACTTTATCACTAAGCTACATCTCTAGTCCTTATCATTTTTCATTTTGAGACAGAGTCACACTGAGTTGCCAAGGCTGGCCTTGAACTTGTGATCCTCCTGCTTTAGCTGGGATTACAGGGTGTTTTAGTCAGCTTTTTTCATTGCTGTGACTAAAAGATCCGATAGAAACAACTTAGAGTGGGAAAAGTTTATTTGGCACTCACAGTTTCAGAGAGTCGGTCCACAGACAACAGACTCTATAGCTCTGAGCGCAATGTAAGATAGAACATCAGGGCAGAAAGGCACTTTGGAGGAAAGCAGCTGAGGGCATGGCACAAGAGAATGCTCTACTCACTGGGCACAAAAAATCAACGCCAAGGGCAAGCTCCAGTGACCTGCTTCTTCCAGCCACACCCCATCTGCCTACAGTTACCGCCCAGTTAATCCTTCAGTGGATTAATGCAGCGATTAGGTCAAGTTGCTTTAAATAATCTGTTCATTTCCCCTTTGCACATCCTGCATTGTCTCACACTTGAACTTCTGGAATACAACTCATATATAAATCCTAACAACAAATGTATATGCCACTGCACCTGCTACTAGACATAATCTTTAAAACTTTACTCTACTTGGATTTCTTTGAGTTTTTTTAATACATAAATTTGTGTCCTCTACAAATTCAGCAAAATTTGGGCCATTTCTTCAAATATCTTTTGTCTCACTCTCTTCTTTTGGGATTCCAATTGTATGTATGCTATACATTTATATTTCCAACTTTAGATTATTTTTAATAATTTTATTCGATGCACATCTTTAATGCTGCAAGTAAGTATTAATAAATTAACCTTCTGAATTTATTTCATACCTGTGAAATAAATCCAATTCTTCTTGTCTTTATTTTTTAATGAATACTGTTCAACTCTCCAACAAATAGGTGTGCCTTCATTGTAAATCTGCCATGGGGATAGTATTTGGTTAACTGTTACCATTTTACTCATGAGTGATACACATGCCTTCATATGTCCATTGCTATTCTAAATCAAACAGCTTTATACAGTTACAATGATGAACCTTCCATTGATATGTTAATGTTTTAAACATTCCATAACTTTTGGCAGTGCCTCTCTTAAATGGAATTCTTTTTCTGTCCTGGTGTCTTTCAGCTTTCCTATCTGTGTCTTATTTAAGCAAATGGTTACATTTATTATAGAAGCCATAATGCAATGCTAAGGAGTCTCATTCTTTTAGGGAATTCATGCTTCAAGTCCATTGCCAAAACCCTGACCTTCTTTGAACATTTATTTTGTCTCACAGCTCTGTTTAGAACAGGCTGTTAGATTGCTCTGTCCTGAATAAGACTTAAAGACTCATTCTTACTAGCACATTGGCAAATACTCTGGAAGCCAGTCATTTAGAGGAACCAGACTGAAGAATCAAGCCTAAGGCTTGGGAGCATCCCAGCATTGACCTTTCCCCACCCTCCCCCTTAAATTCTCGATCCCTCTCTCCCTTTCTCTCTCTCTCTGTTATCTCTCTCTCATATATATATATATATATATATATATATATATATATATGAATGACTGCTTACTATTGATGGTGATGGTGCTGTCCATCAACATTTGAAATTCAGCAACTGAGCATTAAATTTGTTTTACTGTGCACATTGCTTTTGTTGAATTAAGTCCAGGTCTCCTCATTTCCCAGGGCATAAAAACTTGGTTAAATTCCATGGGAAAAGATTGTGTTCTGGATATATAAACATCAAGCCAAATACTTGTAGAATTCAGAAAGAACATATATTCTTAGGAGGGACTCGATTCAGACTCATGCATGTAGATTAAACCTCTTCTTCCAGGAGGCATCTTGTATCACTGTCTTTGAAAATGGATGTTTCTAATTTGATGCAAAGACCTCTCATTCTTCTGTGATAGAGTATACTTTGTATTTAGGTGGAAGTATTAGAATGACTCCTAAAGATATTGCAAGAGGAGAGGCAATTATAATCTCAAAAACACAAGAGGGGTAGAATCAGTGGATGAATTATAACAAGATTTGGCATATGTGAGGTTAATAGATTTTTTTTCAAAGTAAATCATTGCTTATAGTTTCAAATTGTTTTCATTTTGAGTTATTTTGGTTAAAACAGAAACCAAAATTTAAACAAAACATTCTGCTTAATGTAAAATGAACATATAACTTAATTTACACATTTGTTGGACGCTTGGTTTATGAAATCATTATGGTAAGATGGAAATAGTCACATAGGCTTCTGAGCCAGGTAGATGTGGATATGAATCTTGACTGAATGGCTTTGTGGCTTTGGGTGAGTTGCTTAACTTCACTGAGCCACAATTTCTTTTTCTATAAAGTAGAAATGATAATATCTATCTATGAGGGTGGATTAGAAGGTTATCAAGTCATCTAGCACCCAGAGGGTTTTTTAAATACTTTGAGACTAGAAGACCAAAAATTGAAAACATTTTATTTATGATTAATAATTTCTAGTTTGTGTTGCTTTCAGTTGTATATTGAGATAATTGAGTTTCTACTTTGAACTCTTTATATTGTGAAATGTGTACCATGCATAAACTATAAATGCATCAGTTCATGAACTTAATAGTAACAAGCACCTACGTGTAGCCATCAATCAGTATGTCCATTTAAAAAATAAACTTTTTATGCTGTTATAAGAGAAATATAGAAAAGTTCAAGAAGAATTACATGTCTACAATTCAAAATACTTTTCACAAACTGAGAAATCCTGTCTAAATACTGTTTTGATCAACAAATATGCTGCCACTACCCACAACCTGTTCTCAGCAAGGGAGGCCACTCTTGTGATTTCCATATGCTAGATTGGTTTTGCCTGATTTTCACCTTCACATGCATGATATCATCTGCTATGTTTGCATTTATGCTGGCTTCTTCAGGTCTGTGTCATGTTTGTAATCTTCACTTTTCAAAACCCGTTTTATTATGGGCATGTTAAACATACACCAGGGACTCAGCAGTGTGATGAACATTAATGTTTCCATCAGCTTTAAAACCTTCCTTCATTCATAAATACTTTGCTTCATCTGAATTTCTAATTGTCTGCCATCCATAGAGCACTGGATGATTTTCCTCAAGCACCTTATCATTCCATTCATTGATATTTCAGTATACATCTCAATAAGAAAAAGATCCTTTTATCAAACTTAAAAACTCAACAGTAATTTCATGATAATAGTATTGTGCCAGGGATCGACATTTCCACATTTGATCATTAGGGTTTTGTTTTTTTTCTTTGCAGTGGGGTCTGAATAAAGTTTGTAGGTACTTTCTTTTAAATGCTTACTTGTAAAGTCTGGGTCTGTGTTCAACTTATGCAAACTGAATATTTAGTGGAATGACAATCTTTCAGGGCTTATTTGAAGTGAGAAAAATATTTCATATTTTCAAATTAGATCTGCTGTTGGGGTGTACAATATCTTAGATGCTAAAACTTGAGATAATTTTTTTTTACTTCTCCCTTTATTTATTTTTTTTGAGCAACCTTACAAGATTTTAACAAAATAATATAAAATGTGTATAAAATGTGTATATATTCTGGATATTGCAATTATCCCCAGGAGTGCCCCCCCAATTACCCTCCCTTATCCCTCCCTTCCCCTTCCCATTATAACTCTATAAAAAGTATTAGATTGTAAAGCATTACATCTTATCTGGATTTAACTCATGTTACTAGACCAACTTTCTCATTGTCCAGGGTCTAGTCCCCACCTCCACAGATGAGTGGAGACAATCGACCCTTAGATCTCTGGGTTAAGCTGATTTTACTCATCATGAGATAATTTTTTTTAAAGAGAGAGGGACAGTGAGAGAGAGAGAGAATGAATTTTATTTAGTTTTTCATGTGGCTTTCATTGCTCCAATACTTTATTGTGTACGGGTGCTGGGGTTTGAACCCACATCCTTATGCATACCACTCAAGTGCCACAACCGCTGAGCCCCGGCTCCAGTCCCAGGATAATCTTTTAATTTTCTGTGTCTTGTGTGTTGGCATATTTCAAATCCCTTTTGCACTTGATTTTTAAGTCTGATTTTTTTCCCTTTCATGCCATTAATAGTACAGTCTCATTTTTGCTACTTGGCTTCTTTGATGCACCTTCAGTGTGACAGGCACAATGGGACTGTCTTAACTCAGCTTGTCTGAAGAAATTCATTAGGGAGACCTGAGAAAGTTCCTTGAAAGCAGTCATTTAGAGAAAGCCAAAGTGTTCTTCCCTTCATGTTCTCATTTCTGCTGGTGGGGGCTGGAGAGTGCGTCCGCTTTTCGTTGCCATGACTAACATACCTGACAAGAACAGCTTGGAGGAGGAAAGATGAATGTCAGCTAAGGGTTTCAGTCCATGGTCAGCTGGCCACAGCGCTGTGGGCCTGAGGTGAGGCAGGCCATCATAGTGGACAGGCATGGTGGAGGGAAGTTACTCAACGTGAGAGCATGGGGCAGCCAAGAGAGAGACTCCCTTCTAGAGCATGTCCCTAGTGACCTGCTTCATCCAACCAGGTCACCTGTCTTTCAGCCATCAATGGATGATGCTCAGAACTCTCATGACCCTGTCACTTTCCCAAAGCCTTGCCTCTGATCTCATGAGACTTTGGGAAGCATTCTAGATTCAAATCTTAACAGAGAGTGACCTTTAAGATGTAAAGGTAAACCAACACCATCAAATGTTCAAACGAGTTTTCTCTTCCATTTTATTTGGCCTTATTTTCAAACAATTTTTATTTCTGACCACAGAAAAAACTTGATGTGTCCAGTTAAATATCTTTTCTGTTTTAAAAGTCTCTAGTCTTACATTTCATCTTCCTTACTGGTCACCTGGTTAGGAGTTTTCCTCTGTCCCTTACATCACAAGCTGGTGCCAGGTCAAAGGGAGAGAGGACCATCTGGTCTTTCCAATGAAAGAGAGCTCCTGTATTAAATTCTCCTTGACTGAGAGCTCCTGTATTAAATTCTTTATTATCAAGTGAAGTCTTCAGTGGTCTTTGAGAATGATGTATCTTTTGGAGGTTATCCTGGCACTGTTGATGGTCTTCAGCATGCTCTCTAGTCAAAGGTACACTTCTGTGTTCTCCTGCTCCAGACCTTCCTCTGTCCGCCAGTCCTGTAGCTTTCCTGGGCATTTGTGGCCTCCTGGCTCTTTTCTCTTCATTATAATGTGCTGCACGGTGATGCTTTCCTGGTCACCTCTGCTACCTCTGTCATTCCGCTGTTCCTGGGTTATACGGCCTGCACTGTCATGGGAGGGCTGGGCTGAGACCACACTCATAAGGAGAAGAAGGATTCAGCAAGAGCTTTGAGCCACAGATCTTTCCCCATCTCTTCTGGGTTTTCCCTGAAGGGGTTAATAGCACCTTTGGAGTTCTGTCCTGTCTCCTTCATATCATAATTTCCTTCCTTCTCCACAGTTTATTCCTGTCTTCACAACTGATTCAGGGATTTCTTTCTAATTTCATAAGTACTATTAAACATTCTAATTGCCAAATTAAGGAAAAACAAAAAGAAACAAATGAAACACATTCAAAATATTACATTTCAACATGTAATCAATACAAAATTTCATGAGATTTTCACATTTTCTTTTCTTTTTTTTTTTTTTTCGTTCTTTTCTTGGGGGTGGTAACCGAGTCTTTGAATTCCAGTGTATGTGCTTTATATTTACAGGACTTAGTGTGGACCAGCTGCATGTCAGGACTCATGGTTGCTACATTAAGGAGTGCAGGTGTAGGTCATCCAACGTCAGAAATGAGGGAACCTCTAGGTAAAGTTAAGGGAAAGCAAAAACAATAAATAAACTTAACTCTTAAACTGGTGCAGTCTCCAGATAATTTTAAAGCAAAAGCAAAAAGAATAAATGAACTGAACTCTTAGACTGGTGCTACTTTAGCTGCCACTCTTGACATTTCATTAATTCCAAAATGCCTGATGGCCACCACCACTTGATGTATGTAAAGTCTGGCTTTCACTGAAACAGCTTTCTGCTCTCAGGAATCAGGTCTCTGGCTTCTCCTCAATAAACCCGGATACCTAGCATGGTTCTGACCTTGCAGTAGGTACTCCACCAATAATCCTTTATTTAAGAAATGATCACAGACCCCTGCTTTGATGTCTTTGCAACTTCCACTCAGTGAGTAAATTTACTTGTCTGACAGCCCTGATGCAGCCCCCTACTCCCCCACCCACATGTTTTCTAATTACTTTTTGGTTTAAGGTAAATGCAGTCACATGTTAAGAACATACATTTCATTATGTGTTTGTATTTGGCAATCAAGCAAGAAATCTGGGAACTGTGTATTGAAAGTGCAAGCTGTAGGATCCCAGTGAAGGATACACCAAAATTTTATTGTATGGATAAGATGATTTAGTAGTATAAGGATGAGGCTGGAGTGGTTCCCGAATCTTATCTAGAAGTATATGTAATGATGTATGAAATATAAGAAAATGATGCTTCTGATTACACACATTCTAGAGTTGAACAATTTTAAGTAAATCAGCTACATTACTCATGCGCTCTCATGGGAGACTTGGAGGCTTAAAAGAATAATAGATGAATAGCAACTGGCATGCATTTCTGCCCCAGCAAGAGGTGGCTGAGTAAAATGATTAGCAGGATGACTGGAACTAACATCTACCTGCTCCACCTACTCACACACATGTACTCAAGTCACAAATTTAACATGACACTCTTAGTTCTTCACAAAGTTGAACTTCCCTTTCTGTCCCTGCTGTCCCCCTGGATTGCATTCCCACCCCCACAGTCATCCTCTAGGTCGGCAATTTGAACTGTCAGTGGAAAAGAGCATTTTTTTCTCATTTCATCACGGTCCAAAATTATTATAAAACATACCACAAATGAATTATTAGAAAAATTAAATGGTGGAAAGCCCAGATGGGCAAAATAGGAACTCATTTTTAAAAAAATTATCCTTAGATGTATTCCTGTAGTCCCAGCTACTTGATACTATGCCAGGAGAATCACTTGAGCCTTGAATTTCAAGGCCAGCCTGAGCAACATAGTGAGATCCCTTCTTTTAAAAAATGGAGTAACAAAGTCAGCATGGTACTGGTATCAAGATAGGAAAGAAGATCAATGGAATAGAATAGAAGACCCTGAAACAAACCCTCAAATCTTTAAACATCTGATTTTTGACAAAGGGGGACAAAATATTACATGGAGGAGAGACAGCCTCTTCAACAAATGGTGCTGGTCAAAGTGGACAGCCACTTGCAGAAAGCTGAAATTAGACCCATATCTTTCACCTTGCACGAGAATCAAATCAAAATGGATCAAGGAGCTAGGAATTAAACCAGCTACCTTGCAACTGATGGAAGACAAATTAGGTCCAACACTTCAGCATTTGGGAGTAGGCAAAGACTTTCTCAACATGTCTCCTAAAGTGAAGGAAGTAAAGTCAAAAATCAGCGAATGGGGGCTGGAGCGGTGGCTCAGCAGTTTCGGCGCTTGCCTGGCAAGCATGAGGACCTGGGTTCAAACCCCAGCACCACGTACACAACTAAGTGTTGGAGCAACTAAGGCCATGTGAAAAACTAAATAAAGTTGTTTCTCTCTTTCTCTGTCTCTCTCACTGTCCCTCTCTCTT
>PVKS010034554.1:0-20789 GCA_004027875.1 Aplodontia rufa
ACAAGTTAGCGGTGAGTCCCTTTACAATCAAAGGTTGTACCCTCCCCTGGTCACCATCAGGGTTGACCCACTTTAGGTAGGGAGTTTCCCCCACCCCCAGGACTGTGGGTCCTGGGACAAGCTGCCATTCAGAGGGTATCTCTTCCACTTTCAAGACAGTTCTGTCTGCACCTGTATCAACTAGGCAGTTGAAATTTCATCCCCCTAATGACCACGTTTAACTTGGGGCATTGCCCCTCCACTATAGGTACAGTCCAGTGGGCCTCCGGGGGGCGAGGCTCTCATCCTCTCATAGAGGGTCCTCCTTGATTTAACGGGGGTGGAGGATGCCCCTCACTCAGTTTAAAGTCTTGCCCTTGATAGCAAATTTGGACCTACACTCTTTCTTCCAGTGATATCCTTTTCTGCATCGAGGGCATGGGGTGGAAGGTGGCTTGTCACCCTTAGGGGTTTTTCCCCCCATTTGAGGGTAGTTTCTCTTAAAATGTCCCTTTTGACCACACCCAAAGCAAGCTCCCTTGCTAGGGACTTCAGGCGAACCAGTCCTTTGAGAACCCAGGGCTTTGGTTATTGCCTTACTGTGTCCTGTGTCTGTGTTTGAGCCTGTGCTTGAAGCACCAGGGCACGAGTATGTGACTTATGTGATTGAGTCCCAATGTCTTGGGACTACTACCTACTCATAGAGGCATCCTTCAGGCCAGCACAGGCAGTGCGATGGTACCCGTTCAATCCCTCCCATACCAACAACTTAACAAATTGGTCCCTTAAATCTCCGGGAGGAAGTTTTCTCTTAATGCTTTGCTCAACCCTGTCAATGAATTCAGGCAGGGGCTCCCCTGGTTTTTGCCTGACCCCCGCAATGGGGGATTCAGTGGGGCCCTCCTCTAACTTAGCCCATGCCGATAACCCTGCATGTTGGACTTGGTCTCGATAGGGGTCAGCAGTGGTCGCTTGTTGGATCCCTGTGGAGTGAGCATCCGCCTTGCCTGCCAACATGCCATGGGAAATAGGGACAATGGGGTGAGCCCTTCTTTTGGCCTCTGCTCTGGTGCGGCACTCTTCTTTATAGAAGGCCCACCACTTAATAAAGAGTGCAGATGGGAGTACCGCCTTGGTCGCATCCATCCAATCCTTGGGGACACAGGGGTTGTAGACTAGTTCCTGAAGTAATGTTTGAGCCCAGGGTGAGTTGGGCCCATCTTCTGCCACTGCCTTTTTTAGTTCCTTTAGATCCCTTCCCTCGCAGGGGTACCATTGGAGGGGCCTATTACCCCCTGGAGCTAAGTTAACCGGGAAGGCTTGGGGTTGGGACCCTGAACCCTTGGATGTAGAGAAATGAGCCTCCGCATACATAGGCTCAGAGGGTCATAGGGATTCTGGTCTTGTAATTCCCTTCTCAAGGGGGTATAAGGAGACTCCTGAATCTGGTTGGACCCTCCAGAGCCCCCTCGGGTACCCCTGAACTGAGGGCATACGGGGGGGGGGGGCGAGGGCTCAATACCAAGGTCTCTGCCATGAGGAGAAGTTACTTCTTCTTTTTTTTTTTTTTTTTTTAAGAGAGAGGGACAGTGAGAGAGACAGAGAAAGAGAGAAACAACTTTATTCAGTTTTTCACATGGTCTTAGTTGCTCCAACACTCAGTTGTGTACGTGGTGCTAGGGTTTGAACCCGGGTTCTTGTGCTTGCCAGGCAAGCGCCGAAACCGCTGAGCCACCGCTCCATCCCCGAGAAGTAACTTTCACTTTTGTTTTGACCTCTACCATCTGCGCTTGTGCTGGGCATGGGTCCCCCTCTTTCTCAAATGTACTCCAACTACCCCGTTGCGTCTTCCCTTCAGGGTTGGGATCCACCTTTTGGGACACTTCATGTGAAGTCTCCCCATCCTTGTGCTTCTGAGTCCCCGCGGGTAGAAGGAAGTCTTTAACGCTGATAATGTAGGGTAGAAACCGAGGTGGGGGACAAGGCCGAATTGCTTTTCCCTCTTCAGAGGGATCCGTTCCACCCTCGCCCAGGTAGTCCAAGAAAACAAATTGGAGCATGGAACCCAGGGAGCAACTTCTATAATGTGTTCCCAGGTCCTTTTGGCATTATGGTCACTGATTTCGAGCCCCCAAGAACTCAACATGAGGTGCAAGGCCTTAAGGGCCAGCTCATCTTTTAAAGAGGTTGCGTTACCCATCTTAGGGTCTCACTTACCCTGGAAGACCGCTCAGCCCGCTCACGCTTCGGGCCCCTGTTCAGGTGCCAGATGTTGGGTTGGTGTACTCAGCTCCTCGCAAGCAGGGAACAAGGGACCCTGTTCGCGGCAGGAAAGGTGAGCGCGATGCGGCACCATTCCCCAGCCGTCCCGAACAAAATCAGACACCGCAAGGGAGTCAGTTCAAGCAGGAACTCAGCTTATTAGCAGTCACGCTCAAGCTTATATAGAAACCCAGCGAAAAGAGGAAGTGCGTGAAGCCTATAACAGTAAAGGTCAACTTGTTTTTATGTTTTTTATGGGACCAAAAGGCCTGTCAATCTGGTGGTGTGATTTGGCCTGTTCTTTGATTGGCTAAGGCCTTCGCGCGCTCACAAGTTTGGCCCGCCCTCCCCTGGGCTCCTCAGCGCCATCTTTGTTGCACCCTATATACTGGCACACGGAGATCTTTCTTCTGAACTCTATTTCTATGCTAAGGTTCTCAGGGAAGCATTTTTCAAGGTGATTCATCCATCGGCTCATGTCCTTGAATTACTAAAATAAGCACATGACGCTTATTGAAATCTTTTGACAGGGAGAAATTATTGTCTTAACTGAAAATTTGGTGATGATTTTTGATACAATTCAGCCTTGAGTATAATGAAAGAAACAATTTAATTAATTTAAAATTTGAAAACCTAGTGTAATTCACCACATTCACAGATTAAGGGGGAAAATGGGAAACTTAATAGATGTAAAAAACAAAGTGTGATAAAATTTAATATCTGTTTGTGATAAGTACTCTTGAAAAGTAGGAATAAAAAATTTTGAAAAAAGACATTATCATTCAAGAAGAATAGAACAGTGAAATACTCTTTTAAGAACACTCTTTAAGGGCTGAAGTGGTTGCTCAGTGACAAGCACTTGCCTGGCATGTGTGAGGACCCAGGTTCAAACCCCAGCAACAACAACTAAATGTTAGTAAAACAAAAACCAGATGAAAAAATAAATAAAACTGATTCTCTCTCTCTGTCTCTCTCTCACTTTCTCTCTCTCTCACTGCGTCCCTCCCTCTCTAAATGTCAATACCATTCAACATTATATCAGAGGCTGTAGATACTCTAGTAAGATGAGAAAGAAAAAACTAGCTAAAAATTTGGGAAGGAAGAAACAAAATTGTTCCAGTTAATCAATGGCACAAAGTCTATGTATCTTCAAGTGTAAACCATTAGATTTAACAAGAGATTTTAATAAGCTTGCCAGAAAACAAATTATTATATAAAATCATTTGCATTTTTATACTGCAATGAAGAGAAGAAAATCTAGGATATGTCATTGAGGCTGGGGAGTGCAGCTCAGTGAGAGAGTTCTTGCTAGCATGCACAAAAAAAAAAAAAAAATCTGGGTTTCATTACCAGTACTGCTCCTCACCCAGTGCTGTTTAAAGTAATAGTGCTAAAGAACAACAAAACATGTGTAAGATTGTTATGGAAAAATCATAAAACTTTATTAATAGATACTGAAAATGTACTAAGTGAATGCAAAGATGTTCCACATTCATGGATTTGTGTACTCAGTATCTTAAAGATATCAATTTCCCTCCAAACTGAAAATATATGGATTTGGTAAAACAGCTTCTCTTCCAAAGAAAAAATATGATTGTATTACTTGGTAAACCAATTTTAAAATGTGTATGTAAGTGCAAACTGCAAGAATATCTAAGAAACATTGCAAAAGAATAAAATGGAGGGAATTAGTTTTATAAGATACCATGAAACTAAATCTATGAAGACATTATAATATTGGCATTGGTTGTACAATGAAACATAAAAGTATCCAAAAAGCCAGAGTCATGTATAGATGAACAAACTGATGAATGCCAGTATGTTACTAGAAATCAGTGAGAAAGGGATGAACATTAGTAGATGATACTATGATACATTATAGAAATGGCAAAAAGAAATTAGACCCATCCCTTGTACCCAATACACAAAATCCAACTCCAGATTGATGAAAGACCTATGCCTATGTATGTCATATATTATTTAAGTAATTTCAATGATGGTGATGCATTATATTAAGCCTTGGACTAAGGGTAGGAGTGGGGAATGGTGTGTGTAGAATTAGAAAGATCTATTTATTTATTTAAAGAAGAAACAAGAGTATCAAGTAACCCAATAGGAGTATGAGTATTATTACTAGAATCGGTACCACCCCCAGAACTTTTAAGGGGGAGGTGGTGCATATGTGGTAGTGTGAGTGTGCGTACAAGCACGCATGTATGGAAAGCACAGTACAGCAAACATGCCTGGAATTGGATTGGAAAAGACTCTTGGTAAAGAAAGCTCAATGAGAATCATTTTTTGTCTTTAAGGGGTTCACAGTTTATCAGATGATGCTCATAGGATTAATTGACTGTCTCTACCATGACTTTTGCCCCATATCTTCATCACTTCCCAAAGCTGTATGGAAAGGGGAGATAACATGTTTTTAAGGTCAAAATGACCATGAATTTAGAATCACCTAGAGTATATTCCTAAAAATGTAACCTCAAGTACAACCCCTTCTGGAAGAAAAAGATGTACCCATTGTTGAATTCTTAATAAGACAATTAACTTAAGTTTAATTACTGGCTACTGACTAAGATAACATGTAGTATTTATATCAATTACGTGTATGTCCTCTTAATTCTTTTAATTATGTACCTTAATTGTTTTACTACTGATAACTAGAAAGCAACAACGTTTAGTAAACAAGCAAGCCTCATCACATTTTTCATTAAATAACTGCTGTATTAGATCATTAGATCTGTCACATTTTAGCTGGATGTACAATATACTCTCTTGAATCATAGGAAACATCTTTAAACTCATTTTAAGCAGTCTGGAACTGATTATGTTGGTCACCAAGAGTGGATGACTTTACCCATAACTTACAGTAAGTTTTCTTTCTGTGATCACTTGAGTCTCATTATTCATATAATTACTGTAATTATTATGACACTAATGACTGTTGAAGTCTAAGTGTGTGAAATTAATTCACTAACAAGTGTAAATATGTATCCATGAAAGGTCAGTATACAAAACAAAAATGAAACTTAGATATTCTGTTAAAAATGAGAAATCAGTACCAAGATTGCAATGTCAATATGGCACCTGCATGATTTGTGACCACCGTTAGATAAATTTAGCTATAATTAATTCATATGGGAGTGAACACTCAGGAGTGTGTATATCCTTTCTCTAATGGATTAAATTTGAAAATCTACTTCAGTTTCTTGAGCCCCAAATAAATTAATTCATAAAGGTGACCTAATGGTTGACACATTTTAGAATTTGAGGGTGACCTGGCTATGACAAGCCACCCACTGATCACCAGTGTTTGTTTCAATTGCTCTTACTGGCTTGCTGGTGTCCCTTTCTCCTCCACAGGTCTGTGTCTGTCCTTCCTGAAGCAGAATACTTGGTCAAAAAGAACACTTTTTTCCCCTTAAAATTAAGGGAAAATTTTTTTCCCTTAACAATAAAGAACCATGTTGACTATCTGTTTATGTGTTCAATTTTGAGTATATCTGAACCTCCCAGAAGTGGAAAAAAGGCATGTAAAACTAATAGCTCCTATTTCTTAAAAACATCGATTTCTAGACCAACTTTCAAAATCTGTCCCCAGCAGGCTGACCGTAGGATAGTGTGTGGCCCATTTTCTCTGATTAAAAAGACAGCTACCTGCCTGACTTTCTGTAGGGTCTCACAAAGAGCTGCTGGTATATGAGCATGTGACAAGATCACTTACAGGTTGGTGAAGAGTCCCCCCCCTCCAGCCCCATGCCAAGGCTAAGGGCAGGAACTTGAGTTTGTCCTGGTGAGGTGGGATCCCGGGCACAGGTGTGTACCAGCTGGAGGCCGGACGTACGCCAGTTGGTGCCTAGGAGCCCAGATTCACACTTGCTGTGATGCTGAGCCTTCCTGCTTCCCAACTCCCTCATGCGGTAAGCCTCCTGGAATACCGGTGATTAGGCCCATATTTTAAAATGGTTTATGACTGACAGGACAGGAAAACAATGCATTTGAAATAGCAGCACAACTCTTCTTTACAGATTTAGTTGAATAAGTTGGGCATCTCTCTTTAGTCTAAAACAAACAAACATGACACAGGAATATGTTATGGAAAATGCCATATGTCTGAGTTGAAGAATAAAAGGTTTGACTCAGTAAGAATTTGTTGAGCAACCACCACGAGTGAGGTAGTAGGGGCAAATGCTCGGGGTGATAAAAATCCTTTCATTCTTCCTTCATTTGCTTTAACAAGTTTATTTTTCCTTA
Organism: Aplodontia rufa; assembly: GCA_004027875.1. Taxonomy (NCBI): domain Eukaryota; kingdom Metazoa; phylum Chordata; class Mammalia; order Rodentia; family Aplodontiidae; genus Aplodontia; species Aplodontia rufa. The sequence goes on from PVKS010034554.1 coordinate 6,499, forward strand.
TAAGTCTCAATTTTTCTTCTCCTGCAGGCATGAATCATATATGCACGTCAGAGGGTGATACAATTTGTCTTTTACTTAAAACATTCAAAATAGACTTAAAAAGATTCTCTAACATTTTCCAAGTTGAAGTTGCCTGAATTAATTAGTTAAATCTTGAAGCCAAGACTTAATAAGTTCTCGACCAAATGCCAGTGCTTTGCTAGGAATGAGGTGCTTTGTTAAGATAAAGATGATAGCAGGACACACCTTGCCCTTGAAAAGCCAAAAGGCCACAGAGGAAAGACACATATTACCAAGTAATTCCAATCTAATTTAATACATGGGTCAGTGCAAGTTGTTACGAATGTGATTAATTATGTCCGGGAGAGTAAGAAAACATTTCCAGAAGGAATAGATAGGTGCAGAAGAGCAGCAGCAAGAACGAAATGAAATGCATGGAGGTATAAAAGCAGAGGTGTGAGAGGGTCAGGCTTCAATGTGAAAGGAACAGGCCCAGTGAGCCAGGAAAGTTGGGGCCACATTTAAAAGACTGGACATGGGTTTAAATTTTATCCTGAAAAGAGCTAGTCCTAAAGCAGAGGTTTTAAACATTATAGTGACATGATCAGAGTTCTTTTTCTTTTAGTTAAAAAGCTCAGCATTTTTAGGATAACATGGAGAGAGTGGGTCCAGTTAGAAAATTATTGCAATTGCCCAGCTGAACAATAAGAAGTGGTAGCCTGAGTTAAAGGGGTAGCTGTAGGGATGAAGAGGAAAGCAACAGGGGAGTGGTCAAGATAGCTTGAGGCTGAGGGCTAGGGGAAAGAGGGAGGAAGACTCCAGCTCTAAAGATTTGACTGCTTCTCCTGGACTTATTAACCTCTATTGTCAGAAAGTTTATTCTTAATACCAAACTGTACTATCTTTTGATATTAATTAAGTCTTTTTTTTGAGTTATCTGGAGGATTAGAAAATGATTATTCAGCATTCCCATCATAACTTGTTGAATAATTGAAGCCACTTATTACATCTGTTTTTAACTTTCCCATATTCAAATTACATAATCTCAATACTTTCAAATCTAGATTATTGAGGATTTTTTTTTTTGCCTCTTATTTGTTTTCACTTATTCATGTCTGTTTTTCAAATATTCCAAACTTGGACACCAGTTTGGAAAAGATTCTTTATTTTCTGCACCATTAGTCGTTGTACAGATTGGATGTTTGAATGACATTACTGATTGCCCACTAGGTATCCAGTCCTGTTCTCAGGTACTGGCCCATCCCCACGTTGTCTATATGCCTCAAGGAATATCACCCTGTTCCTTTTACCCCTTAGCCTGTTCCAGAATTGATCCCATTGATCTAAAAGTAATCCTAACCCAATGGCCAGTGGTTGATCAAGGTCCAAGAATGTGAGATGAGGCTTTCTAGGGAGATCATGGAAAGATCTTCCTTATTCCTCTGAGAGAAGTAGCTGAAGCACATTTCTTAATGTTTTAATAAGTAAAACCTTGCAGTTACAGAAGTAGATGTGTCATAGATTTGAAACCTACAACCAGCTTACCCCTGGCCTGATAGACTAGTTGAGAGAGGCAAGGAGAGCTAAGAGGATTGCAGAAAAGTGTACTCAGAGCTTCTAGGCTAATAGACTGCTAAAACCCACCCACATTTCTGTATTGCCATTTTGGTGAGCCAGTGAATTTTCTTATTCTTCAAGCTATTTAGAATTAGATTCTCCAGCAGGGAGTTAAAGGAAATGAAACTCTTGCATTGTGTAGTCTCATTAATACATGCCACTGTCAGAGTTGCCTTTTCTTTCTTTGGTTTTCTTTCTTTTTTAACAAAGACCACATCACAGGCTTCCTATTTCATCATCTCATGCCTTTAATTTGCTACTCACTTAGCACTCTGAACCCACTATGGAGATCATTAATGAAGTAGAGAAGCATGGTCTACTGAGTGTGTGAAGAGGTTTGGAAAGAAAAACACACACCTTACACACTTCACAAGCAACATAAGATAGTAGGTGGTCATTCAGAGTTGGAAAAGGAGCAGGGAGGTTGCTGGTCCTGGGATGCTAGGGAGAATTCAGAGAGGTGGAATCTGGAGGACATTTCTGGTGATGGGAGGAAGAGGAACAAAGGCATGCTAGATTTTTAAAGCAGTTAGAAGGTAGACTTTTCTAGAGCAGCAGCCGTCCTGCGGCAGAACAACAGAGACAAGAATGCAGCTCTGAAATCCACACAGAAAGTTTAGACATCTTCTATCCACAGTGAATGCAAAGGTACACAAAATCTTTCTTGCAGGGGCTGTTGTGCTGTCTCAGTGGTTACAGAACTTGCCAGCTATGCGCGAGGATGCGCGTTTGAACCTCAGCATCACATACACAACGAAGTGCCAGAGCAATGAAAGCCACATGAAAAACTAAATAAAATTGATTCTTTCTCTTTAACTGTTCCTCTCTGTTTTATTTTATTTTTTTTTTAAAGAGAGACGAATAGTGAGAAAAAGAGAAAAAGAGAGAATCAATATTTATTTTTCCATCTTACCTTCGTTTCTCTGGCATTTAGGTGTGTACATGGTGCTTGGTTTAAACTTGGGTCCTGGCACATGCAAGGCAAGTGCTTTAACTGCTGAGCTACCACTCCAGCCCATCCCTCTCTCTTAAAAAAAAAAAAGTCTTTCTTCTATATAACTACCATTTGTTTTTCCCCGATTCCTCCATACTCTGAATGACCTGCAGACAGAAGCTGGGCCTTAATCTTTCCATACGGGAGATTACATATATCCTGAACCTTCATACTAGGCTGAGGCTGAGTATGCTGAATTAACTCTGGGATCCTTTTGGACTCATTTTCTTGCTCCTACTAAATAACTTTCACCCATTTCAGTATTCTCTTCATGGTTCCTATTTTATTCTTTGTTTAACTGATCAAATATTAGCTGATTTCAGGACAAGCAATCCTAGTTGATAGGTTCAACTAGCCTAGCGGAATATGTTCTCTACCAAGCTTTGTTCTTTGCTACCCAGTGTCCTCTGATTGATGTGTTTGAAAGCAGATTTTTATGACTTTTCCCAGCATTTTTCACAATATGGAAATTAAGATCAAGATCTTTGAACAAGACTAAGATATCTTATTTTATTTTTTTTACAGTGCAGATGATATTGCTTTAAGTCTAGTCTTTTATAACTCTAAAAAATCAATTTTGCTGGCACATTAGGCACATGTTAATTAAAATGATAGGTTAATGCTTTAGAGGTCATAGAACTGATGATGATAATATGAAATAATAAACCATTTGGCTTTTTAAACTACTGTAGGAGAAAGTAAAACTGGAGAAATAAAAATTCTTTTGTCTCTTAGAGATGAACTGGTGTTAGAATGACACCTGCAGATGACAAAATCAACTTGTAATAGATACCTTAAATACAAAATAACCATTAAATCTAAGCTGGATAAAAGTAAAATGTGATCATAAAATTTTCTGTGGGTCAGGGCTGGAGCGGTGGCTCAGCGGTTACAGTGCTTGCCTGGCATGTGCAAGTACACGGGTTCAAACCCCAGCACCCACGTACACAGCTAAGTGTCAGAGCAACCAAAGCCATGTGAAAAACTCAATAAAAATTGATTCTCTCTGTCTCTCGCTCTCTCACTGTCCTTCTCTCTTTAAAAAAAAATTATCTGTGGGGCACAGGAGACAAAGAATAAAGGAATTATGGATAAGTCATGGTAAATCTATTTTAAAAATATGCAAAAAAGGAAAAAATTTTGCTGAGTGAAATAGCCCAAACTCAGAGATTTAAGGGCCAAATGTTTTCTCTCATATGTGGAAGCTAGTGTAAAACCTACGACAGGATGATAGTCAGCTGGTTTAAGTAATAAACTCACCATATTTGAAACTCCACATAAGCTGGGTGAGCCATACCTATGAAGGTGGGGGAAGGGAGGGAGGCAGGAAGGGGAGGGAGGGACAAGGGGGGTTATCAATACAATGGGTAATATAATACTCAACTCCCATTAGAAGCCTAGCTATGCACAGGCAGGCAGAGAAACTCAGAAATGTCAAGAATTATTACACATGTATATGTTCATTTCAAATTATAGCATGGTGGGATTACAGAGCAGACACGAGTTCAGGGAATGGATGAAGAGGGGTAGATCCTGGTCTAGGATCAGCCTTAACTTGCTATCTCACTATGGCCATATCTATGTATGTGTGATATGTAACAACATTTCCCTCCAATATGTAAGACTGTGTCAAACTAATGAAAAACAAATTAAAAAATGCAAAAAGAAGAAGTGAGGGGTATAAGTTATTTTTTTCTTATTTATATTGTTTTATTAATATTTAATCTATTTTCATTGATTATTAAAAATCAGGTTTTGGGGTGGAAGCAGTAGAAGTTTTTTTCTAAGATTAATAAGGTAGCTTTTATTTCAAGTAATCTAGTGTCTCACTCAAATAGTATGTCTATAAGGAGTTATAGGGAAAAAAAAACTCCCGGATTTAGGTACAAAGTTAGGGAAGTATCAGAAAATAGTATAGTCCAATCAGTGTGAATAAGTACAACACAGAGGGCTGACATGTCTTGGAGAATCCTGGGTAACAGTATTAAGTGACATGGGCCTCTTGCAGGACTATCTTAAATACTTGATAGTCCTGGAAGAGGTCCATGCAACTTCCTTAACTATATCAAGTATTTTGGGAAAGTACAAATTTTTAAAATATTAAGTGCTTACACTGTGTCAGTATCCTAGGCAATTGTTATTTTTTTTTTTTAATAAAGAGAGAGGGACACTGAGAGAGACAGAGAAAGAGAGAAACAACTTTATTTAGTTTTTCACATGGCCTTAGTTGCTCCAACACTCAGTTGTGTACGTGGTGCTGGGGTTTGAACCTGGGTCCTCGTGCTTGCCAGGCAAGCGCCAAAACCGCTGAGCCATCACTCCAGCCCCCCTAGGCAATTTTTTAATTGAGAGAGAGAGAAAATCAATTTAGTTTTGCATGTGACTTTCTTTGCTCCGACACTTTGTTGTGTATGTGGTGCTGGGGTTTGAACCCGGGTTCTTGGGCATGCAGGCAAGTGCCTTAACTACTGAGTTACCACTCCAGCCCCAATGCTAGGCCACTTCGTTACATGATATGACTTGATCTCTTTAAGGGGATGTTATTTTTTCTGATTTATGGGTGAGAAAACTGAGGTTAAAGAGCATACAAGAAGAGAGGTGACTGCAACAGTTCTTGTAGAAAAATGCCTAGAAAATAACCCCCTGCCAGGAAGGTATAGCTCTCTTGGGAAATTCATGGAGGAAGATTCAGCTGAAGACCAGAAACTTCCATATTCTTCTATAGAGACCCTCTGCATATCCATGTTAGAGAATTTATCATCTGGTGTACGAATTATTGGTGTACTCATCTCTCTGCTGCTAGGTCCTTGGAGAAAAACACTATTGGTTCCCAAGGCCCCAGAGGTGCATACCTCACAACAATGAGGGGCATCTACTTTTATGTAGGAGGTGAAGGCACCATTGGTATATAAGTAGAGATGTGAATTAAAGAGGAGAGCAAGACCATAACCAGTAGCAGGTGCATTATTAATTTGGTTACCACTGGGGGCAGTGGGAGTTCACTCACTCTGGGAACTGGTATAGAAGTCACTTATGTACAAATCACCTATGCCCCTCTCCTTCAAGGATTGCTTGAGGTTAGCTCCTGTGTAGAAGGAATGCAGGTGTTGGCATCTGGAAGTGGAAACACTGAAAGACCAGCGTGCACCTAGGTGGTAAGGGTAATGGGTGGGGTGGGCCCAAGACATCTGCTGGAGAATCCATCATGCCTTGCATGGAACCTATTGCAGAGTAGGTATATAATAGACATTCGCTGAGTGAGACTGCCATCCTGATTTACCAGTGAGTGTCCTGTGCATCTGGCTAGAATGAGTTAGTCTTCCTAAACCTGTTCAACTTCAACCCAGTTGATGAAATTGAGTTTCTATACCTTTAAAATTTAGGACCAAACCCCAAATAATTGTAATTTTGATAATGAGTTGCCTGAAACCAAGTTAGTAATCCTTTTTAATACATTTTTAGTTCTATTGGTATGTTGCTTTATTTCTATCCATGTATCAATTCTAATTTCAGACAATACCATTGGTATAGTTATTGTACCTCTTTAACGTAAAATCTAGAAAACAGGACCATTTTAGAAGCTCTGGAAGTATCTGAGAAGGAACTGGTGTGGCTGAATGTAACGGTGACACATTTGGATGTAAAAACAAAGGAACAATTTAGTCCTTACTGATCTAATTTTAGCAAATGATTTAAACAAAAACAGACCATGTGGATTTATAGAACCTATTTAAGATAAGGTGTGTGTGTGTGTGTGTGTGTGTGTGTGTGTGTGTGTGATTTAAGCTGTTATTTCATCTAACAACTATGAGTGACTGAGAAAGGTGATATGGGTTTTAATCACCTTGCCTGAGGAAAGAGGCTTTACCTCGATTCCCACAGAGGGCAGGCTGTGTCACCACATGGTGGCCCTTTGTGAGCTTGGGCACTATCATGGGATATGATGGAATTTAGAATTAGAAGTCCAGGTTCAAGTCTTATTTTGTTACTTACAGTATGTGATGCTGGGAAAGAAACCTGAACTCTGAGCCTTAATTTCTACATCAATAAAAAAGAATAACAAATGCCTTCTTCATTGGAATATTTGGAGAATTAATGCAAAGAGTGGACTTAGTAAACTACAAAGCATTGTACAAAAGTCATTAGTATCAGAAGAAATAAAAAGGGAGGTCATTTTGTAACTTGCAAATACCAAAGAGAAGCAAAGAGCTTTCTTGGTGGAGAAGCCTTTGGTCTGGGCCATCAGAGAGTCCATTCATCAGAATGGAGGGGTTGGGGGTGGGTGGAAGTCTGTAACCCCAGCAGTTATTGAAGAAGCCATCAAAGACCATATAATGGCAGGATCTGCTTTCTTTCAATCTGTCTCTCTGGAACCACGACATTAATCAGGATACTATGAAAGTTTGGTTTACTCAGAGAAAACAGTTCTGCCTTTTATCCTCGATTAAAAAAAGTTTCAAGGAAGAGAACTAAGTTCCTGGAAGCCAGATTCTAAACAAGAAATACTTTTTCTTCTTGTGGAAGTCTGATTGGCAGCATCAAATACTGCAGCTGATATCCTTTACAAAGAAGGAAAAGGAAGAGATCTCTTTTTTCTTTTAACGAATTGATTCTTATTACTGTTGCAAATGTAAACGCTTTCTTCTTTTCCCTTGTTTTCATGCTTGAAAATAATCAACTTGCAAACAGCCTGTCAGTGCTTTCCAGCAATGGCTCTCACATTTGCTGTGTCTGTGAAAGCACTTATTGCCTCGGTAGCCATCCTGTTCTCTGATTATTTTATTGGAGTTGCTCCCACTGCCATATAGCCTAGCAAGGGGCAGGTTACCCAGGGAAGTTTGTTTGCAGATAGTGACTGCAGAGAGGCAAAAGCTGTCGAAAGCATTGCTCAAAGTGGATTGTTCTTCGTGGAGGAAGGCACCTCTACAAAGAATTTCTAGGGCTAAGTGGGCGTTTTAGAGGGAAAAATGCTGCGCTAGTGTAAGGAAATCTGTGCGAGCTACTTTTAGACCTCTCTGGTGGTACAGGAAGCTTCACTTGTGCCTGGATCTGCATACTTCTCCCAGCTGTTTGCAGATAAGAGCAGAGTCGAACTTGAACTCTGCACAGTTTATTTCTCTTTTGCAATTACATGTGCCCTGAATGAATAGCTCTGGAGAGGTGAAGAGTCTGTCAAGATACTGTATTTGAAGAGTCATTAATACTGATCATAGGTATCCTTGTCTCACAAGTCAATTACTGCTAACGGATAAAGTCTGTGAGGCTAATAACAGCTTTCCCATTTCCACAGGGCTTTCTTATACATTATCTTGTTTGTCTTGTTTAATTTTGCCCCAAATCTGGAAAGGTGAGAGAGGTGATATTGTGATTCAGTGTTATAGGATTCCCCTGTCTAATGTTACCCAGCTAGGAAATGATAGAAATGGAATCAGAACCAGGCCTCCTGGTCCCAAATTTTATGCCACTTACACAAAACCACACTTCTATCTTGGGAAAGAAGATGAAAGTGTAAGAGTGGCTGAAATCTTCCATTTTTAGTGGGGATGAAAAGTGGAATTTGTGAATTTTATCTTCCTTTAGAGCACTGGTTCTTAACCCTGGTTGCACATTAAAATCATCCAGGGAGCTTTTAAAGAATACATTTGCTGGGACTTCACCCCAAACCAATTAAATCCAAATCTCTGGGGGTGGGCCTAGGCATCTGGATTTTTCAAAAGCTCCCTAGATGATTCTAATGTGTAGCTAGGGTTAAGATTTGCTACTTTAAAGTAATAATCAACAAAACACTGATTGCATTTTCCCATTTTTAAATCACTTTGGGAAAATAGTAATGAAAATCCTAATAGCTACTTTGCTGGTAGCCTCAGAAGATCAGCCCTGGCCTTGGTCCTTAGTATGGACTCAAATTTATCTAGAGATTGACTGACAGATGAAAGGAGTTCTGTGCTTTCACTTCCTAGATCTTTAATGGTATAGCTGTCAATCCAGAAACTGTGCAATAAATAAATTACATTATGAGCCCTTCACACCTTTTGATTATGTTTTCTTAATAGTTTTACTACTGATGACCAGAAAATTAACACCTATCATGGAGAGTGTTATCAGCTTCTAACAATTGTTTTTCTTTATTGAACAACTAGTGGTTAGTTTTCTGCTTTTTTTTTTTAACCACAATTAATTACAGATGACTTTATTCATTTCAAGTTTATCTTAGGATGTAGCTTCTATTCATATCATTCCTAGGGAAATATTGTAAGTTAAAGCTTCATAGAAACATGTGTATGTAACTGGAATGTCTTTATGTTTTTAAAAATTAACTCATTACTGATAAATTTGTGCTAGGTATTTATGGGAAGATTTCCCTTCTATTGTGTCTGTGTAGAGTGCTTTAAAACACACGTGTACTCGTACTTCTTGTGCGCCTATCATAAGAAGGCTCTCATGTCACAAAATAGGCACATTAAATGGGATATTCTTTATGAGAAATCCTATGACTTAGATATCAAAATATATGTATGAAAAAGATGGAAAGACTTCAGGGAAGAATCAATTTTTCATGGAGTCTGATTAAACAATCTCCATAAAAAATAGTTTTTGCCTTAAATCTGCAAATCATATTTGTTGAGTTCTAAGGCAGAGTTTACCACATTTTAAGTAAAATAATAAAAAGAATGTTTTAGAATGGAATCTTTATTCCTTTCAGAGCACAATTATGTTTACTTTGTGTTTTGTAATTGAAGGTATTTTAAAGACAACAAAGTATGCGTTATATTTGCTGAATTAGATTTCCCTTCTGAAATTTACCAAATATTCAAACAGCAAATCAATAATGTCTTTAACTAATCTCTATAACTTGGTACTATAATTTGGAATACCTTTCCAAATCCCTGTACTTCAGTTTCTATATGAATAAAATGGTAGAAAATGCCTGATTTAATCTTCTCATACTTTTTGGAGAAAGCAAATATCAATATCAACTATTCTGAATCTTTTTAAATAACAGCTTTACAGTGCTGGTTGAAATACCATATTCTTATGACACATAGGAATGCCATTCTAGTAAGGCCATTGAAGTCATTTCTGAGAATTGAATTAAAAAATGTGACAGGTAGCCCATAACTTTACATAACTATCAATTAAATGGACTCTGTGTGCCCACTTACAAAGTCTGTCCTCAAATGTCAGACAGTGCCTGGTGGCCTTAATGCATTATAACCTAGTGGCCTGAAATAATTAATGTACCTCCCTAAGCAATCTACTCTCCACCAGAGCATGGCTGGGGCACCAAACAGAATAGAGTCCAGTGAGTTAGAGGATCATTTTTCATTAATTTTTATTTTTTCCATTTTTGCAGGTGCCTTGAATATTAAGGGTTAGCCTGATCAGCAACTCATGCTGTTATGATTTAGCCATTTTTCACCTTTCCCCCTCATGACATATAAAAATGGAAAAATGTGACATTTAAGTGTATTTACTTTTCTGGCTTCAGAATCAGAAATTTGGAATTGTTGTTTTACATTGTTTTATATCATATTCAAAACATGTTTGCAGAGAAACTGTCATTGCAATGTGAACCATGAACTAATATACATGCAGCACTATTAATAGATTGTGTGATTAGATAACTATGAAAAAGCCCCAGACGCAAGCCCTTTGTAAGGCTAAGCAGCACCCCAAGCAAGGATTTTGTTTTTAAGTGTCTTCATATTTCTGTATCATTTTAAGATGCAACAATCTTTAAAATGATATTGTTTCACCCTGTACACAAAAGCCATCACTTCAAAAGCCTTTGATTAATTTGAGCACAATCAAGGGCACATGAGATAGCTGCCATTTAGTGAGCCAAAGCAATCCAATGCCAACTGCAATAAACCTATCAAGCTGTCATCGAGTCAAGCTGTGAGAAAGACGACGGCGATTACAAGCAATAGTTTCCTTCAGTGGTTTCATAATTTCAATTTTTTTGTTACATTTCCAGATCTCCAATAGTTATAGTAAGAATGCCTTAGTAGAGAAATATTTTCCCCAGGGGTTATTATCAACAACTTAGTGTATTGGTTTTTTCCCCATCATTGATTCCAGTATAGAAGCTCATCAGGCAAGAAATATTGTGATTACAGTCATATATAAATTATTTAAAGAGACTTGGCCAATCAAAACAGAGATCTAAGTGACTAATTTTGTTTTGATGCCTTTGGAACTCCTACTCAAAAAGCAAATTTCTGATTGATAGGATAGTGCTGAAGTTACCAAAAGACCATTCTTTTGGATAGGAGGAGGCTCTCCATATAAATGGTTCATGTCCTTCCACAACAGCTGTTTTCTGACAACATTGTAGGAAAGGAGAAAGAGAGACCAAAATAACAACAAGCAAGAGAATAAGAAGTGGAGAGAGACTGATAGTAGTCAAGGCAGGTAATTAAGGTCTATGCTGGAAAAAAAAAAGATTCTTGTTTTTGGTGCCTCCTCAATTAGCTCTGGCTAAAGAATGCCATCGCTGTTGAATAATGTTACCCAAACCACCCTCATTCAACAGCCAGTTTTCACTCATGCCTTCCCACTCTCTTGCTTGACTGCAGGCTTTGAGCATCACCTGTAAGAAATAAAATATTGATCACTTCTCCCCTGTCTTGGTTAAACCCTTTGATGCATTTTGAGGTTATCTCTCTCTCTCTCTCTCTCTCTCTCTCTCGATAGAATTATGCATTGCCTCACTATTTCCATGTAATTGCATGTGGATTCTCTGATTAAAAGGATAATCATAGGAGAATTTAATTGAGATAGAATCGGGAGAAATATCTTTTTTTCTGAATTATGTAGGACAATTAGTACAGCCTCTTTTTTTGCCCCCTAAAATTAAACCTGGGAAACGTAGAACTTCCTAAGGTCCTGCAAAGGTATCCTCCAAAGTTGCCAAAAGTGGATGACTTAAACTTGGAAATGCGTTTTGAAAAGCATTACCTTCTCCTCAAAGGACATCCTGTGAGTGTCAAACACGCATCTAGCCCAAGCAGTATAGTGAAGACAGATAGCTCAGTCTCCTGGCTGCTGTGAGTGGAACAGTGAACAGCAAAGTACACAACCATCCTGAATGATATGGAGAAGGAATGGGCTAGCGTGGTAGCCCATTTATTTATTTATACTTTAGTTTTTAGAAAGGGCTAATTCAACAAACACACTGAGTTTTGAAATTTAAAATAAATGTAGAAATTACAATTAATAACACTGAGTCTCTTTCCTTCAGTAAGTCTCTTTCCTCTAAAAACTTATAATAACAATTCCATTTTCATTGTTTATTGGTGCATTACAGTCTCACATAGTGAAGGATTTGTTACATATTCATACATGCACATGTTATGATAGTGTAATTTAGACCCATTCCTTATCTATTATTACCTTCCCCATTCTCTCCCTGGTCTCTCATCTCCACTGATCCCCCCCACCCCCATAAATGTGTGTGTGTGTGTATATATATAGATGTATACATACACACTCATACATAATATATTTTACATTTTCTAGCTTTAAATGACTATATGAATATCTTTAGCATTTCAGGGGTGTAAAGTATATCTTACCGTATTCCCTTTTATTGTGACTCTCTGAATTCTTCACCCAAAAAAAAAAAAATCCCAGAAAAAACACCCACTCAATTATGCAGTATCTGTTACAAAGTTTGAGAACTTTAATGTGTAAAAAAGAAACACAAGGTAATAAACTCACTATTGAAGTATTTATCTTGGCAAGTGATTTATCTCTTTGCCTTTATCTGCTTAGGGTTTTTATTTCACTGTGTGAGCGAATTTTTACTGACAAGTAATTTTTGGAGAACGTCCAGCAGTTTAGTGAGTGGGGGAGGAAGAAGGAGCTCCTAAGATATCAAAAACAGAAAAGAAAAAAAAGCAAGAAAGAAAGCAAAATGCTCACAAAAAAGCTCACACCATCTCTTGTCTTCTGTTAATTGGCCAAAAAAACCTCTTTTTGTTCTTCAACTCATTATATAATGAGATGTATAAAATCATTCTGAACAAAATAATTTTCTATGTATAAAATAAATCTGACCCCAAAAATCCACTTAAGCAACAGGGACGTTATCTGTTGTGGCCTTTTACTTTCTAAGAGTCTCCTGGTGACATCACTACTGTGTAACTGGGTAGGAATAAAATGAAGAAGGATTTGCACATAGAGTGGCGTGAATGGAAATGGAAACATTATACACATGAGTTACTATTATTATTCAGTGTAACTGGATCAAATCTTCTGAGTAGCCTGCACATAGTAGGCCCTCAAGATATGGATGTCATTACACTGACTTTCCATTGCAGTTCCTCCAAGTCAATGGTATTTCAATATACTATTGCCACCCCACCGAAGATCCCCATACAGCCGCTGTGTAAGTACCTCGTGCAGAAACCACTTGTTGGCAAATACAACGAGACTGCTGAGAAAAGCTGAATTGTGCCATAAATTCATTTAATTGTTCAATTTATAAATATTTACTTGGCATTCACTAGTACTAAGCACTCTGCTAGGTGCTGTGGAATTTTAAAGAGCAATTAAGACAGAGTTGTGTCTTCAAGGAACCTAATTATAGACAAAGGATTCTAATGTATGATATGAAATGGGAACTGCGACAGAATGGCAATGGGGACTCAAAGGAAGAAGAGATGCTTTCCTGCTAGCACAATTTTGGAGGGCTTTATGGAGCAAGCTGCATTTAGGCTCAGCCTGGAGGAATCAACAGGGGAAGTGGGAATTCTTGGATGCCAGCAGATTGAGGTATGGGAAAAGTCACTAAAGTGAGGAAAGCACAGAATTTGTTTAAAAAAACAGGGGGAAGCCCACTTTGGGGAGCATGTGAGTTCAAAGGAAAGCTGTATGAGACATCAGGATTACAAGTACCAGAAGCACTACCTGCTGGAGGGAGCTGGAGTGATCTGTCTGAAATTCCTCAGGGAATATTCTACTTGAATACAAAGCAGAGCTACCTAGCCAGGAAAATTGAAGCAAAGACAACACTGTGGCTATTTATAGTGCACTGCTCTTTAAATTCTAAAATATACATGTATGTCTCACTGTCTTTGAAACCTAGGTTGTGTTGAAAATGGTAAAAAAAAAAAACAACTCTACAAGAGGGAATAAAGGAAAAGCTGATGATATAAAATACATAAGAGGGAAAACATGATCCACTGAGTCAGATGTACTTACACTGACATTCCAGAAAAATATGAACTAACCATCATAATAATAATAATAAAAGGCCCCAAACCCCCATTCTTTATCTCTAGCATGTAAGAAAGGGATATTGTTTTGTAGAACAACAGCTGAAGGTCCCCATTGGAACATTAAAATATTTAGAGCGGTAATACTTGCACTATGGTGTTGCATGTTTCCCTTGCAAATATTTAACTTATGCTTTTGTGAGCAATGACACATGGTATAAAAAAAAACCAGTATAATATCGAAAGCTATAATATCGTCCGAAGTCAAATGGATGGAGATGGACAGAATTATGCTTAGTGAAGTCTCCCAAGCTCAGAGACTTAAGGGCCGAATGGTTTCTCTCATCTGTTGATACTAGAATTTATGTTGAAGCAGTAGGACAGACGGCTGACCTAACAAAGCCTCAAATTGAATGACTTTCAGTGCAACAGGAGCGAAAGCTCCCTAGAGAACTTGG
>PVKS010034555.1:0-20787 GCA_004027875.1 Aplodontia rufa
TAAAGCATTCTGGGCTGGATGTTGTGTTCATTCAGATGTTGAAAAATATCCTTCCATGATCTTCTTGCTTCTAAAGTTTGAGCTGAAAAATCAGATGCAAATATTAATGGTTTGCCTCTAAATGTTATTTGGTGTTTTTATTCCTTGAAGCTTTTAATATTCTTTCCTTGCTTACACCTCTTTCAATATTGGTCTGTTTTGTTCTCCTTCTACATTCCTGCTTTAGAGATAATAAAGTGAAAAGTGTTATAAGACCAAGAACACTCCTGATAATTCATCCCTTATCACAGTAAATAAAACCAACACTTTCAAGAAAATATAAAAAGATGTAACAGCCTTCTATATGAAGAAAATCAACCTAATTTAAAAAGTCAAAAGGTAATCAAACACCTTGTTTTATGCTAATACAATGTGACAACTTCCTTTTATTAAGAATATTTAAAACACTGTGGAATAGCTAGGGCTGAGCTACCTGCAGCTTAAATCAAAGTTCATACTTTATAATCATAAAACTTTAGTATGTGCCAGTTATCTTCCAGGGCTCTTAACACTATTGCATGTTCTGATTTCCCTCAAAACATTCCTTTTTAGGAATATTTAATATAATAACTCCTATCCTGAACATAGTGAATATCAAAATTCAATAAATATGATTTATTTAAACCCACATAATCTTGTGGCAATCCCTGACCATAGATACAGCATTGGTATACACTATACCTGTCAATGGCTGAAAATTAATGAAACATTGGCAAACACATTTCAAATGTAATATTTTACATGTTTATTTATATCTTTCTGAATCAACATCAGTGAAATATCTGCCCTAGAAGACACCATTCTGCTTTCCTGTTGTGCAATCTCTCCTTTACAGTGGCCTATCCTTAGGGTGTCATTGTTTTTCTTTGGCACATGGTTAAGGACTTTAGTAAGGAAGGCCTCAAAGCTCATGTTTTAGTCTCATTGTTCTTCTGCCAAATTAAGAAGTCTGCAGGTGAATCCTTCCTAATACAAGGATTGCAATAGTCTTGTCCACTTACCTAAAGGAAACCCAGGCTCATGATTTGGTCAGCTCTGTTATAATGGCTACAGCAGTTTTATTTATTTATTTTATTGGTGTGTCATAATTCTACATATGAGTGGGATTCATTGTTCCATATGCATGCACGCACACTCTCATTATGCTTTAATTGAAGTGACAAAAGAGGAAAATGTCTTAAATAATGTAAAAGCATTATGAAAATTTCCTTATGCAAAAGTTGGGAAAACATTTGCATACCTAACAGGTTTACGGTATGAATGGTTTCTAAGATCTTTTAAAACATGTAGATTGATGATCTTCAGTCTCATTCGTAGTGGCATTTCTCTCTGAATATTTGAAAATATTCAAAAACTGTCTACTCAGTCCCAAAATAATTTAATCAAAACATCTAACTGAGAAGCCTCTGGCTTCCAAAAGCTCATGACAGTCTCACAGGCAAAATGCATTTAGTCCACTTTCAAGAGTCCAATAGTCTTAACAGTTCCAAGATTGCCCAAAAGTCCAAGTCCAAAGTCTCTTCTGAGACTCAAGGAAAACTTGTATCATGAGCTCTTGTAGAAAATCAAATCAAGTTTCATACGTACAACATACAAAGACACATAGGAAACATTTCTATTTTGACAAATGGGCATAAAAAGAAGGGATGAGACTTGTTTTTCCAGCTACAGTCCTATAGTCCTATAGCTCCATGTCCGGCATCTGGAGCACAAAAATCTAGTGCAGTTTGGCTCCTGTTGCCTTGCTAGATGCAGTCCATGCTACCTCTCTGTGGGCTTGTCTCTCCTGGATTCCTACAGTTTTCCTCAGGGGTAGTTCCATCGTACTGGCATTTCTTAATCTCAGGGGTCTCCACTGCAGCTTTGGCTTTTTCCTCATATCTCTGTGCATCACCCTATCAGGGGCTGCCCGCAAGGACTGCGACCCAGATGTGCTTTGCCTGGACTTCCAGGCCTTCCTTTGAAATCTCCATGAAATCCTCCATGAACCACTAACTCCATCATCCTGCAATCCTGCAGTCCTGCAGAACAAGTAACACATGGTTGCCACCATGGGCTGCCACCATCCTGAAAAGTAGTCAAGCCTCCAGGGACCATGGCTTCAGCAGCCTTTGAATGCCTGGGTGACCAAGCACATTGGACCACCTTGTGCAAGAAGGGTGCCACACTGGTCTTTTTCAGAGGAATTTTTACTCCCTTGAGCATGAGATGATGTCGACTTGCCAATTCCTGAGATACCCTCAATAATCAAATGTTATCATCATTTCTAGAGAATGCTGTGTAAAATTTTATTGTTCTTTAAGGATGAATAACTTTTCATTTTATGTATGTACCATCTTTCCTTTATCTATTCATCTGTTGATGGACATGTAGGTTGATTCCATATTTGGTTATTGTGAATCATGCTGCAAATACACACTTCTGTCTTCTGTCATGTTTTCAGTTTTCAGACAGACATCTGTATTTTATTTCTATTCCTAGTATTGATAGGGGTGTGACAGATGTGAGTGGTGGGAACATGAGGCTAAGGCAATAATTGTATAAAATGGGCTCACTGTGCCAATCCCACTTTCTTTCCAAGAAGCAATTTAACTGCAGCCCTACCAGGCTTAATTCAACATGACAAATCACATTATTAACAAACTACCTGATATATGCAGTAAAAATGCAGGCCCTAAATAATATTGATAATAGGAATACAAATTACCCTGAGACTTTTGTGACCTTTTTCACAGACCAGATCCCAGAACTCATGGAGATAAGAATAATTCCTCCTAACCATAAAATCTGTAAGAATTCAAGGTTAAGAATCAAACTTGAGGTGTTGGAGCGGTGGCTCAGTGGTTGCGGCAATTTCCTGGCATGCACGAGGATGCAGGTTCTAACCCCATCACTACCTACACAATGAAGTATTGGAGCAACAAAGGTCACATGAAAAACTAAAAATAAAACTGATTCTCTCTCACTGTCTTCTCTGTCTGTTAAAAAAAATTGAAACTTGAACAGGTCAGCATGGGCCAAGGTAGTCATGGCAATGGGGACTTCAAACTCTAATGTCATCTGCTGTCAGACAAAAGTTAAGAGATGGCCTTGGATATGACTATCTAAAAACTTTTCTGGAATCCCAAAAAAATCTGAGGGGCAGGTGAGACACACTAGGCCTCTCATCTCTGAGAGGACCCGCTTTCTTGCTTGAGAGTTTCCTCTTTCCATTTTCCTATTCTTTCAATAAATTCACAACTGTTACTCTGAGCCACATGTCTGGAATCTTTCTCACTTTATTAGAAGAATCAGGGTTTGAAGGGGCTGTCTCAGTTTCCCAGAAGGCCCCTGCCCTATAACACTGTCAGAGCCCCTCTTGCATTGTGGGAGTTTTTTTCTTCTTACTTAAATAAATTCTACTCTGCTCACTCTTCTATTTTGTTATTTTCCATAAATGTTATTCTTCCAATTTGTGAGACAAGAACCCCGGAGGAAACTGATGAGATCTGCAGGATGCACAAACCCTATCTGCCAGCAGAGGCAGGAGAAATAGTTTTATCTCAAAACTCCAGTTTCATTAGCAAAAAATACATGAAAAAAATTACTACGTTAAATGAACAGTAGTTTGGTATCAATTACATTCACATTATTGTGCAATCATTGCTATCATATATCTTCACAAATCTTTCCTATTCCCAAAAAGAAATTTTGTGCACATTTCAAAAAGTTCACACAACCTGGCAGAATTAGTGGATTTGGGTAAACAGGGGTAAACAGTTTCACCATCAGCTTGGGAAACCTCCAGCAGCATGGGTTTTGCACCTGAGGTACCTAGGGGCGGACTGCCTCGTTTGCACTCCAGAGGAGACAGAGAGTCTGGTATCTATCACTACACATCACAGTCTGAGACAGCCACAGAAAGGGAGAATGTAGTCATTCTTGCACAGACTGAATTTATGCACTTGCACAGAGTATGTGGTCCCACGCTGGTGAACTGCTAGAAAGAGTAAATGGCAATCAAATGCTGATTTAGTGCAGATTTTACTAGAGCTTCTCACGCACCAGGCGATATTCAATCTGAATACCCAGGGGCCAGATGATGAAAAGTTTACTACTGGTTTTACCAAAAGCTCAGTACTTGTCCAGGATGCCAATCCAATAACAAGGATATGGTTTTGAGACAAAGGAAAAAGAAGTTTCATTGATTTGATAGCAAAGGAGAATCACAAGGTACTCCTGTCCCAGTGGCTGCCCATCAATGGAACAGGGTTTTTTAAAGAGGTGGTTAAAAAACTATATTCCGTATATTCTATGTTGGACTTTTAATTCACTTATTAATTTGGGAGATAGTAATTTCTGAGATCTTCTGGTGCCATCCCCAAATCTGAATTCCTTTGTTCCTGAATTCTTTTGTTCCTTCTGGTGGGTGTGTGCTCAAGGACAGATAATTCTGGCTGGGACTGTGAAGAAAGGTAATTCTGTTTCTGAAGAGATTAGGCAGGGAAGACATTAGGAAGGGAGAGGGAGAGAGGAAGAGAAAAAAGAGTCCTTTAAAAATAAGTCACAGTGGTAGAGCAGCAAGGGCTGTATTCAAGGAATAAGGAGGACCACTCTTACAGAGGCATGACAGACTTGGTTCTACAGAATTCTCCACCCCCATTTGGGTCTTTGATGACTGGTTTATCCCCATAAATCAGGCACCCCATTAATAAAGTTACTCACCTGATGGCCAGTCTGGGAATAGTTGAAAAAAGACTGTTGTAAGCAGAAAAATATGCACACATAGAAAGAGGGGCCTAGAGGCACAACAAAGAGAAAGAAAGAAAGACTCACTATAATCACTCCCATGCAAATGTGCACTGATCTCTTAGCAGCAGGGGTAGATCTCCAGAAAGCAGAAAATCAGTCTAAAGCAGTCCTCCTTGAGATGTGGAAGCAGCTATGCTCAGAGCAGCTGTACATAGGGAACAGGCAGAGGTAAACAAGTATCCCAGGATGCCCTACCAGTGCAATGGAAATACTATCTGGTCACCCTCCGGATAATGAGGGGACTTTGTTTCAGTTCCACTATAAATGGAGCCAAGGTGCCTACCCTGCAGGGATAAGCAGACAGGGATTGGAGGTCACATGTGGAATTCAATAGTCCTTGGCCACGGGACAATGTACAGAGGTTGTTAGCCCAAGTGGACACTGGAGCTGAATGCAGCCTGGTGTTTGGAAACCCTGATAAGTTCCCAGGTTCTTATGTCCATAATGATGGCTATAGGGGACACACAATCAAAGTAAGGGTAGTACCCTTACCCCTGGGGATAGGACGAGTATATATGGTGCACATGTTGCCTACCCTAGAGTACATTCTGGGTACAGATTTGTTTCAAGGACTGTGGCTGTGGACCACAGTGGGGGAATTCTACCTCACAGTTGTGAAGATAGTTACAAGAGGATATGCCAAATACCAACCCCAAGTCTTGCTACACCCCTGAGGACAGCCTCCCTAGGGGACAAACAGAAATCAGAGATATCATTTTGGAAATGGATAAAGTTATTATGCTAGGACTCATGCACAGCCCTTTTAACTCTACAGTGAGGCTGTGAAGAAACCTGATGGCCCCTGGAGCATGACTGTAGATTATCAAGAATTGAATACAGTAGTGCCTTTTCTGCATGCAGCTGTTCCCTAGGTGCTTGATTTCATGGACCAAATGACTTAGCAATTGGAGGCATATTGTTATGTGTTGGAATTGAGTGATGCTTTCTTTTGTATTGCTCCGATTGTGGATAGTCAGGAACAGATGGCCTGGCAGTGAACACTCAAGTGTTTCCACAGGTTATTGAAGTGGCCTATCCATGGTCTGGTGGCTAGTGACATGGCACAGTGAACTCTATCCCTGTTGTACATATGTTTCATTAATTTGGTGATTCATTACTAACCTCTGACTCACTTTCAGATTTAGAGTTTGACCCCAAACTTACTGGCACATTTGGAGACATGTGGCTAGGCATTAAACATGGTGAAAGTGCAAGAACCTGGCTTGTTGGTCAAGTTCTTGGGTGATTTTTGGCTGAGTAAGATAAAAGCTGTGCAGGAATCTTTTATTGGTAAAATCCAGTCATATCTGTGACCCACGATATTTGAGCAGTTGCAGACCTATGTGGGTCATTGTGGTAGTGGTCATTTTGTGCAGAGTTGATTCTGTGATGTTAGAAGGCAACATTATTTACCTCTGAACAAGATCTTCAGGTAACAATCAGGTGAAAAAGTTGTTCACTTTAGAAACATGGACCTTGTTAATCTTAGGTCAAAGGAAAAGAAGAAAAATTTCAGTAATTTTACAATGAAAATATCAGTGCTCTAATTTCCAGAAACCATTGGACTCTTCATTTGGACTCCTGAACAAAACTATATTGTGAAAATTAGCTTTATTTCTTGATCATGTTTTGAAAGGTTGCAAATGCAGACAACTTACAGCTTACTTTTAATGCCAGTGATATGATTCATCATATAGGGTTTACTAAAGCCTGAGAAAAAAATTGTTGTTCTAACAGAGAGAATTACTTATAGGCAATTAGTTGGATGTTACCACAGGACAAAGGTTAAAAGGAAATTTTGTAGCTACAAAGCAACTAAAGGGAACCCCTAAAATGATAGGGCTTTGGGGTATGAAGGGAGTGGTGAAGTATAGGAGATTTTTAAGGTAATGAAATTCAGATCCACGAGGATCTGTAAATAACCAAACAATGGTTGTAAATAACCAAACAATGTGGAAAATAGAGGAAATATTTTTAAGAGTCTATATCATGCATCAAAAGACAGCTGTAGAAGTGTGAGACCACAGCAGAAAAATAATTAAAACACAGCATAGTGACAAACTGTATGGTTTTGAAGAGCAATGAATATAAACATGATGTTTGAGAAACCAACAGTCTGCTGCTTTGTATTTTTATTGATGGATAATGAGAATAAATGATAGTTAGAGTTGCTATTACATGCTTACACATGCAAATGTTATCACGATGTAATTTGGTCAATATTGTTCCCCAGTATTTCTCCTTTCCCTCCTTACTCCTCCCTGTCCCCTACCTCTACTCTACTGATCTCCTATCTATTTTCTTGAAATCTCCCCACCTAAAAAAGCATATTTCTTACTTATCCAATTGAACGTGATCCATTTAGATATCAGCATCTGAACCGTAACTGGAGCTTTAAAATATCCCAATACTTTGACATGTCTGTATAAATTAGAATTTCTGGTAAAAATAACCAGTTATCAGATTTTTAAGATCACCAAATGATTTCAATGGAAGCCAACCTTGAGAACAAATGATACAGCCCCTGTGCACATAATCTACCTAAATAGAAATAATGTTTAAAATGTACTTGAACTTTAAAAAGGATGTAACTTTGAAAGTTGTATTAAGAAAACCTAACATTTCATCTGGATTCCATGATCATTGCTGAGAAATTACATGGGCTTCCTGGACATGTTCACATCCTCATAATGTTTACAATGAAAAAAGATTTTGGAATACTCAAGCAATTGAATCAAAGACCAAGCAAAGTAAGCAATATTCACATATGAAGCAGTGAGTGAAATTAGATCCACAAAGCTACAATAGTAAAGTCATCATGCAGGTAGAATTTCCAGGTCTTCGTGATTGAGTTTTCCAACACAAAATGAATGATGAATAAGATAAAAGCCTAATGGGCTCTGCACTGTAGACTGCTCAGAGCACTCTTAATGTCCCTGTTTCTTAGGCTGTAGATGAAGGGGTTCAGCATAGGGATAACCACAGTGTACATCATTGAAAATACAGCAATCTTTCTTGGAGAATTTGACACAGTAGAAGCAAGGTACACACCAATGGCTGTTCCATAAAATAAACAAACAACTGAGAGGTGAGACCCACAGGTGGAGAAGGATTTGTACTTTCCACCTGAGGATGGAATTTTTAGAATGGAGGAAACAATTTTATAGTAAGAGAAAATGATCCCTGAGAGAGGAAGAAAACCATAGATGGCACCAACAAAATACATGACTATACTTTTGGCAACCATAGCTGAACAGGCAAGACCAAGAACCTGAGAAGGTTCACAGAAGAAATTAGCAATTACCACATCCTTGAAGTAAGCGAAAGGTAATAGAATCACAGTGTGCATCAGAGATAGTAAAAAGCTAAACAAAAGAGACCCCAATACTAAGTAAACACAGAGGTAAGGGTTCATAATGACTGGATAATACAGGGGGTGACAGATTGCCACAAAACGGTCATAGGCCATTACCGTCAGAAGCAACTCATCCATACTTCCAAAAATGAGAAAAAGAGACATCTGTGTCAGGCATCCCCCATAGGAAATGACTGTACTGTGAATCTGAATATTTATAATCATCTTTGGGACTGTGGTGGAGGTGAAGCAGATGTCAGCCAAGGACAGGTTGGAAAGGAAGAAGTACATGGGGGTGTGGAGGTGGGAGTCAGAACTGACAGCCAGGATGATGAGCAGGTTCCCAAGCACTGTGACCAGGTACATGGACAGGAACAGTCCTAGGAGGATGGGTTGCTGTTGTGGATCCTCAGAGAGTTCCATGAGATAGAATTCTGAGACATGTGTTAGATTTTGTGGTTCAGTATAAACTGGGTATCTTTTGAAAAAGAAAAAGGGTTGGGAAATTGAAATAAGTATACAAACACCAAGTACTCAAAGAGTGTTATAGATTCTGTGTACGAGCTAGGACTGCATTTACTTAACACTGATTTAAAGTTGGTGGTTCACATCAGAAGACATTATGTGCCAATTATCTCCCAGGTATTTTTTCCTTTTCTTGTATCTTTAGATTTTTCTACTTTGAAGATAAAGTGTTTATTTGAGTTTTGACTGTATTTTTAAAATTATTTAATATATAGCTTGTATCCTCAGCTTTGGTTGATTTTAAATTTATATCTAAGTGAAATGCACATGAATAATCCATCACTGACCATAAATGTGGCATTAGTACACACTGTACCTGTCATTCACTAAACAATGAATTATTAAATAGAGTTTTTGATGTTTTTTTAACTCAGGCATGCTTATTTGTTTCAATCCCAAATGAAAATATCAGTAAAATACTTAGTGAGGAAAACAGTTTTATTTTGTTTTTTCCTTTGAACTCCATAATGGCCTAGGAATACTGTTTCATTGTTTTCTGAACACAACTCCTGATATGTATGGTGGAACACTTTAGTACTGGGAAGACCCAAAAATCCAATTAGGAGTTCCACCCCTTTTAGTCCATTTAATAGTCTTTCTTTCTTCTTTCTTTTTCTTTCTTTTTTTCTTTTTAAAGAGAGAAGGCCAGTGAGAGAGAGAGAGACAGAGAGAATCAATTTTTATTTAGTTTTTCCACATGGCTTTCATTGCTCTGACACTTCGTTGTGTACGTGGGTGCTGGGGTTTGAACTCGTATACTTACACATGTTGGGCAAGTGCCATAACTGCTGAGCCACTGCTGCAGCTATATTTAATAGATTTGCTTCTCAATACTTTTTGGTCTACAGTTTGGAATTCTCTTCACTAAGATACTTAAAGGGAATCTAGTTTATTATTTTTTCAGGGCACACTGATTTAAATATGAAACTGTATAAAAGAGAAAAATATATGAAATCATTTAAATCTACCAGAGGTATTTGTTTATGTCTAAAATGGAGGCAACTATTTCCCACCTTATTATGTTATTGGAAAAATGATATAATTTTTTAAAATTTGAAAAGAATAATTATTCTCTATTTCATTCATTAATATATTAACTTGTGAAAATTTGAAAATATACAGATACACTCTTATTAAACCAAAACCAGATTAATCAGATAACTTACTTGTTACTTCTTGGTTGTCCTTTCCTACACAGGGTTGAAAAACATTACATTATAATATTTGCTGGATTTAGAAAATGCCCCACTAATGTAACCTATTATTACTGCCCATAATAACTACTACTCATAGCAAAATTAAATCTTTAGGAATACCTGCTTCTGAACTAATATTTTGGTTAATTTAAACTACCTGCGAAATTTTAATCTTGGTATCTCTGCATGATTTCATTACTATGCACATCTGTCCTTCAAAAGAAACTGCAGTGATAAAATCAGTGGGTATATTTTTTATGTCCAGATTTCTACATCAGTATTGGTTGTTTCTCCATATGCACCTTTATTTAAAGCTTAACTTAAAATTACCTAAAACTCATCTAAGCAGTCTAGAATCCAGCAACTGTTGGTGCAGGGTTGCACCTATATCAATCTCAACGGCCTCAACTGACTCATAGCATCACCTGAGGGAGGATCATAATTTAACTCGTCAATTTATTTTTACAATAAACTTTTCAACATCCTTGTGCCTGTATCTGTATTATATGAGTGAACTACTGGATAATATGTGAATGAGGGATTTACGGATAATATGTAGATGAGGAATCCTTTAAATTTCAACAGCTGCTGCATATTGGTTTATTATCTACCTTTGTTGTCTCTGCGGAACATAGGACCTAATCAAATACAACTTATTGCTCTTAGAAACATTGTCAAAGATATCCCTGAGATACATGTAGCTATATTTCTTGCATGTTTATTAACCAAGAAACTCCATCTCGTATAGGGAAATTTATTTCCGTTGGTTCCGTACAGGAGATAGTGCCCTGGGATAACAGTCTGGAAATCAGCATTTGGGTTCAGTGGCATTGATAATATTTGTAAATCTCTCCCTCTTTATGCTCACAATGCTCATTGGAAATAAGAGCAGCATCACCCACGTCAACAACAGTGTAGCATCTATGCTAATTGTGGAACTTGGTATAAATTTGGTCATTGATTCAATTTTTTCAAATAAAGAATTTTGTCATTACAAAAAGAAAGACAACTGCTCTCAATGGACACTAGAGCCTGGAACAATGTGAAACTGAAAAATGTGTCAGCCCATCCCACAGCATTCACCTGCCCCCTTCTCTTGTGCCTCTTTCTTTCTTTACTCCCATGAGAATTTCTACCACAATTGTAGAAATGATCAGATGTTGTTTGGATGTTGTATATGCAGTTAAATAAAATTTCAGGGGCCACATGACCATAGCATAGAAAAAAAAAGCTATTATTTTTCTTTCTCATTCTGTTTGACATTCTTGAAAGCACAGACAGGAAAACACCAGCAATGTCAAAGACATGCTGATTACAACCAATTTTTCAGAACCAAGAAAAATCTATTCAGTAATTAACTTGCACTTTCATTTTTGATGCATCATATGTGTCAAGCAAGTTGTAATGTCTGGGGAATAAGAAATAAGAGAGGGTTGGGCATTCCCCTCCGCAAAAAACACAGCATATATTTATATAAGGACAAAAATGTCTCATTACAAAAGTAGGAAAATGATAACTTTAAATAACAATATATTTTATTGAATTGCATGAAGATAAATATCATTAATAAGGATAATAATAAAATCTAAATTATATTTCCCGCTCATGTGATATGCACATCACTTTTAATCATATAATGGAAGATTTGTATTTGTTTATTCCTTATTCAATGCAGTTGTGTCAATGAAAAATCAACTCAGATCACAATGCTAAAGCTCAGAGACACTAATAAATTTCCCTAAGTCACAGTTATAATAAATGGTATAGATAATTTAGAAACTAAGTTTCTTCAATTTTTCCCAACCACCAGAAAGTTTGAAGTAGAGCTGCAGATGTTTAAACATAAGTACATCTGAGATTTGTTTTTAAAAATCTGGCCAATTTTCTGAAGACTAAAATAAATATTTGGTTGTATCTCCCCTTTTGAGAGTGAGTGCTCAGATTACAAGAAGAGAGGAGGATGTGGTCAGTTTCAAGAATATCATGTAATGGAGCAAAATAGTTCTCTGTGCTGAATGATCATGTGCCTACTCTTTCTGTGATTTTTCCCTGTGATCTCAGGCATCTGTCCTATAATGGATGCAATGTTTGCCACCCAGTGCTCTCCTCTGTGACCCTCCTGTAACCCTAAGTGAAAGGGCACAATGACCAATCGTCTTTTCCTGGTGTGACAGATATTGAAGTGTTCAGGTGGGATGTTAAAGGACAACATTCCAGGTTTGTTCTGGCAACATGACATGTCTATAATCAGATGGCTTAGTTTCAAAACAGCATTATACTTCTCTAGTTACCAATGCAAGTTACATAAAAATATTTTTCTTTCACTACTGAAACAATATTTGGGGAAATTATGAGTTGAGGAAGACTATGCACATGGAATAATTGAAGTTATGCAAATCATATTGACTAGTACCTTCCATTTAGGGAGCCCTCAATTTTGGTTCATGGTATTCTGGTTATTGACATTGTTCTCCTCGTCCTCATCATCATCATCACAAATATTTTGGAGTGCTTAGGAAATAGTTTACAGGTCCAAATTTTGACTAACTTGGATGAGATATCTATAGAAAATAGAACAGCCTGGAAGGACATGGAAATTTGAAGAGCTATTATTTTCACTTCCAGTACTACCAAGTATACACATTTCAAAATTACAAAAGTTGATACTCTAAACATTAATATCCACTCATATGACTGCTCCACACTGTCTTTTTTGTCCTCATGATGAAGTAATAATGCTTAGAGAGTCCCTCCTCCATCCCTCCTCTCCCAGAGAACTCACTGGGTAATGTTGCATCTCTGTTGGGTCATGAACACGGGCTAAGAGTCCAACACCCTTCCTCTGCCTGGCACCCAAGAAAGCCCAAGCACTGTGCTCAGGACTGATGTGAACTCAGTGATGAGCAGGAGCTTCCTGATGTAGAAAACCATGGGAGGAGCAGACCCAGGTATAGAGCCAACTGGACTGGATCCAACTGAAGGGCCAGAGACACAAACTGATTATTGGCAATTAATTATGAGATCTCAGAGACTCCATCCAAAGATTTCCCAGTTAGTTAAATAGCTCCATGTTATCTGAATCCCAATGGATTCCTTACATTAGTAGAGGAAGAAAAAGAAGAGAAAATGAATATCCATATTGTTTTGTTCCCTACTCAGGAGCAAAGTGAAATTTTGTACCCATTTCAAAAAAATTCCATTCCTCCCTCCCCAAAACTTGGCAAGCAGGATTCTACTATGAAATCTAATGAGGAATTAAAGACATAAAACTACGGAAATATCATGACCAAACATAATGATGTGTGTCTTCAAGTTTGTTGCCTTTCCAACCTACACTTCAAGTGGAAGCCACATGTTCTGATGTGGCTTAATCCTTACCCAATGTAGATCTCCCAACTAGAAATCAACTTAGATTAAAATGTTTTAACTCACATATGTTAATCTTCAAAGCAAAACAGACTATACATTTGGTACACTAAACTTTTTCATTGCTTTCTTCATTGATAAAGTTTCAGCCTAGGTCTAAAATTCTAAATCATAGATATGTCTAAGGAACATTTCTAAATTCCAGCCAACTTTGAATTGCAATGACATAAAATCCTAACTTTATTTTATTTTATTATTATTATTTTTTTGAGATGGAGCGGGTTGGCTGTAACATTGGGAGAGGTTGTGGATGGCTGTGAGGATATCCCACAGTAGGGAAGAGACAGTGTGGTGCCGATTATTTGTATCTGCTGCTGTGATATTAGACTGATATCTACATGTATATTTCCTGAGGTTGGTCCAGGAGGTACCAACCACTCCTCTCCATATTGATGTACCAGTAAACCCCCAACAAATAACAGTGGGAAAGGGTTTATTTATAGAGATATGTAGGTGAAATTGCTGGGTGTGTTGTAAAGCAAGAAACACTCCCCAAGGGTCTCCTGTCACAGCGCTCTGCATCTGTAATCAGACTGATCATGAAAACGTATTTTTTCTTTTCTGCAAAATAACCTGGTATTGAAAACATAAAAATACAATGTTCCTCAGTTTCTAAGAAATAATGATAATATAGGAGCTTAAATGTGGTATGGTTTATGCAGAAAAAATGACACAAGTTACCACAGAACACATATTTGATACTGGTGTTTAGGAATCCATTAAGATCATTTCATGATTTTATTGGTGCTGTCACCTGCCTTGTCCTCAATGTCACCTTCTTACTCTTCTACTGTGCTTAGGGAACAGTTCAAAAGAGCTCACATTCTGGTTTTATGAATGAACTGACCCAGGAAGTAGCACCAGTGTGGGAGGAAATGAAAACACTGAATGAGACTCATGAGATCCCATCAGAGCAAATACGCATGGTTCGCAGAAGTCATAACTGAAATTTGCATATTAGTATCTTCCCATCTCAGTACCCAAACTTTCATGTTAGTCTCCATGATAAGAAATAGTGGTTGAGATAGCCCTTTCTGCATTCCTCATCCTTCTTGGCACTAAATGAGTTGTGATATTTCTCTGCTGGTCCATGAACAAGAAATATGGTTCTGAAGTTCATCCCATGACTGGTGCCAAGAAAGGTCTCAGCCCTCATCCTAACAATTGATATAAGTGCAGGGAGGAGCTTCTTAATACAGAAAGCCATGGGTGAAGACACAGGTGTGGACACCATTGGACTGGACCTTCAAATCAAAAGACTTTGGGGGCACAAAGCACCGAAATCAGAATTAGTCATATTGGTTCACAACATTCCAATCTCAAAGGATTTTCTCATATTAGAAAAAGAAGAAGAAAAAATTGAATGTCTAAATTATGTTTGGAGTCTGCACTTTGAGGAAAGCTTGTGTGCATTTGCTGTTTTCTTGCTTTTTGCTAAAGATCCATATATTTATGAGTTTTAAAATCAAAGTGGTAAAATACACAAAGAAAAGTTACCCCTTTCTCCATGGTTAAGTGCAACATTTTATGAAACTGATTACATTCAAGTTTTGGACAACCATCACCATCATCATTACCAAGAATTTTCATCTTCCTTAACTAAAAATTTCCACCCAATTAATAAAATATCTGTGCAATTCACCTTCTCCCTGCCCACGGAACCACCATGCTAACATTAAGCATGATGAGGAAATAAAGACACAAAACTAAAAAAATAGGATGATGAAGGAAGAAGGATTTAATGTTTAGATGTTGAGTTTTGTTGCATTTCCAGCATACATTCCAAATGGAAACCACAGGACCTGAGATCACAATGTTCTTCTGTGCAGCTTTCCTCAGGGCACTCTTAATTTCCCTGTTATTCAGGCTGTAGATAAAAGGATTCAGCATCGGGATGACCACAGTGTACATCACTGAGGCCACTGCACCATTCTTGTTGGAAGATGACTTCTCTGAAGAAAGGTACACTCCAATGCCTGTTCCATAAAATAAGCAAACTACTGACAGGTGAGAACCACAGGTGGAAAAAGCTTTGTACTTCCTAACTTCTGATGGGATTCTCATAATGGAGGAAAGGATTTTATAGTAAGAGAAGAAGATTCCTGAGAAAGGAAGAAAACCATAGATGGCACCAATAAAATACATGAATATCATTTTGGTAAGGATGTCAGAACAGGAAAGACTAAGGACCTCAGAAGGATCACAGAAAAAACCATCAATTTCTAAACTCTTGAAGTAGGAAAAGTATATGATGAACAAATTGTGCAGTTGAGATCCCAAAAGGCTAAATGAAAAAGACACCAAAACTAAGAAACCACAAATGTGAGGGTTCATGATTACTGAATAATTCAGGGGTTGACAGATGGCCACATGCCGGTCATAGGCCATCACAGTTAGAAGCAGATCTTCCATACATACAAAGATGACAAAAAGAGACATCTGTGTTAGGCATCCTGCATAGGAGATGACTTTGCTGTGGGTTTGGATGCCTGCAATCATCTTCGGGACTATGGTGGAGATGAGGCAGATGTCATTCAAGGACAGGATGGAGAGGAAGAAGTACATGGGTGTGTGGAGGTGGGAGTCAGAGCTCACAGCCAGGATGATGAGCAGGTTCCCAAGCACTGCTACTAGGTACATGGACAAGAGCAGTCCAAAAATGATGAGCTGCAGTTCCAGATCCACTGACAGCTCCCTGAGGTGGAATTCTGAGACATGTGATGAAATTTGTATTTGTGTACCGCTTGCACAACTTTTGAAAAAGAAAATAAGATTGAAAAGGGGGACAACTTAATAAGTGTCAAGTATTCAAACAACAATACTAATTTCTTTGTTTTTTAAATATTTAAAGCACTATATAAAACTATGACAGTATTAGCTGAATACATCTTTAAAGTTGTTAGTTCACATCAGAAAACATCTTGAGCCAGTTATCTTCCAGGAGATTTTCAGCTTCTTGGGTTTTCTCATCCCCCATCTTATGACCCTAAGGTGTCATAAGAAAATCAAACATGTGCCCAGAACTGGGTGAGCAAGGAAGACTTTACTTCTGCAGAAGGGTTCACTCACAAATGGGATCAGATGAACAAGCACAATTGTTTTGGCAATCTCCCTGCTTATATCTCCAACCTGACACAATCCTATCCTTCACTCTGATTGGAGGAGCTCATGGGTACAATCTGCATGATTGACTAGTGTAAAATTGGAGTGGGTACACAAAAAAAGCTATGGGTGTAATGGGGTATCTGATAAGGAGTTTAAAATGGATTATCTCTGACCACATGGTTCCTGACATAAGATGGCTTCCTTTTATATACGAACTGTAAGACTACATTCTGAAAATGGACCATCAGACTTCTTATTTCTCACAGTTGACAAACTCACTCAAATTTTGATTATTTTAAAAATCATTTGATATAAAATTTCATCCTTAGTTTTGGTGGATCTCATAGTTTGGTAAATTGACCACACATTAAGCACTGGGACTATTGACAGCAAGTGTGGCATTTGTGTGCACTGTGCTTGTAAGGGTGAAACAGTGATGGAAAGCTGGATACACTTTGAAAGTCTGTGTTTTACGTTTTATGCACATTTATTTGCATCAATCCATTGTGATATCTGTAAAATGTCTACTTAGGAAAATAATTTTTTGCTCTTTTATTTTAAACAAATTCAGTTCCCTAGTGTCTTGGGAATAATAGTTTATTATTTTTCTGATCTTAAACTCTCCTGTGTAAGATTTAGGACTGCAGAACCAGGGTAAAACCCGAGATCTAAGTTTGAGTCCCTCCCTTCTTATGCCATTGAAAAAACTTTTACCTCAATACTTCTGTACTAGGATGCAATTCTCTTTCCTCAGATACTTTAACACCACTTAGGGTTGTTACTGTTTTCTGAGGAAACACTTTCATATAATTCAGAAAAAGACAAACTCAAAAGACAAAATTAGAGGACATATGATAATTATCCCTTGGAAATTTATTCGTGTCTAAAATGGAGACAATAATTTCTTAATTTATATAGTATTATTGTAAAACTGTTATTAAAATGTTAATTATATTGAATAGACCAGTGGTTTTCAATCTTCTTCAAGAATGGATTTGGATGTAGACAGCTGTGAGAATATCCCAGAGGGGGCAAGAAGGAATCTGTGCTGGACTATCCTGTGGCTGGTCCTTCTATCATTATTCCCAGTTATCTTGAGCTATCCTTCCATACATGATGTGGCAGATACCAGCCACCACTCTCCACTGTGTTCTGCCAGGGCCCAAAGTGGAATGGCATTATGATTAAGGGCTCCAGTAGAGGATATAGAATCCTGAGTCAGGAAATGGACTCTATAAGTCCTGATCATTGACCTGGAGTGAAAGAGGTATGAAATGTCTCATTGTATTCTTTAGAGTATCACTTGCCAGGAATCACCAGGCAGACTGATACAAACTCTCCCCAGGTTCTTTTACATACCTAAAATCTTTCTGAAGTGGCTGGGATTACAGGTGTGAGCCACCATGCCTTGCTCACCCTTATATTAAATATTCATCACACATTGATCAGATAGGGAACACCCATTTCTGTTTACTCCTTACTGGGTGCAGGTTTATGAAAAATTATCTCAGATAAAAATGATGAGAGTTGGAGTTACTAGCAACTTAAATGCTCCGCAGATAAACAGAAAAATAGATTCAAAATTAAGCTCTCAGTTTCTACTCCAATGCACTTAAATGTTTTCATTGTTTCCCCATATGATAAAAGTTGATGAAGATATTAAAAGTTCCAAATCACAGGGACACCTGAGGTGCATTTTTAAACTCTAGCCAATTCCTAAAGTAGGAATGAAATGAACTCTTGATTATATCTCTTCCTTTGGGACTGAGTAGACTATTTACAATAGTGGACAAGGATGTGGACAGCTGCGAGGATACTCTGGAGGGGGCAAGAGAGAATCTGTCCTGGACTACCATGTGGCTGCCTTTTCTGCCACCATTCTCTGTGATCCTATTGTATCCTGCCTGTTCTTGGTGTGGCAGAGGCCAGCCACTGCTCTGTAGTGTGTTCTTCCAGGACCTACAATGGAATGACACTGTGACCAAGGGCTCCGGTAGAGGACACACTGCCCTGAGATGGGAATTGGGAAATGGACATTGTAGTACTGATCATTGACCTGGAATGATAGGGGTGTGAAATGTCTCCTTGAGTTCTTTATGGGATCATTTGCCTGGATTCAACAGGTAGACTGATTCAAACTCTCCCCACTCATTTTTACTTACTTAAAATCACTGTCCTCCTTTCTTTTCTGGAAAAAAACATAGGAACTTATGGATTGAGGAAAACTCTCCTGATGAAATGAAATGAAACCAGCTCTCCAGGCAACACAGCCCAGAGGATGGCTTACAATTGTCTCTCAGTTGTGGATCAAGATGCCATGGTGACTGGAATCCTCCTCCTTGCATTCCTACACTTAGTAATAATTTTGGAGTGCTTGGGCAGCAGAGAAGTGGAACTCAATGCTTGCATGCTGAGATGTATCCAGCAAGTATAACAAAGGTTGGAGAAAAGCAAAACTCCTGATTCCCCAAACACAAAATAAAACATAAATTTCACACTCATCAGAGCTGTTTTTGCATATCAATATCCTACTGTGTGGCTACCCATAACCTTTGTTAGTCCTGAAGGTATGCTTTTGACCCTTCTCCTTCCATAGACACCCTCAGCACTTACTGGTTTAAGCTGCTCCTCAGCTGAGTCATGACCAAGGTGTGCAGATCCAGTGCAGGTCCCTGCTTCAGTCTCACTGATGGCACTGTGTCCACAGGCTTGGAATGAATAGTGTGAGATATTAGTTTCCTCATTCAACCAACCATGGGAGGAGGAGACAGAGGCATGGATCCCATTGAGCAGAAACCTTCAAGCTGCGGGCTTGTGCTCATTATTTCTTTGTGATCATGGAGATTCAACACTCTGGTCACAATTAAGCAAATTGGTTTAGGTCATCCACATCTCTGAGGACTTCTTAATATTAAGGATGGAAAAGGAATAGGGAATGAAGGCTTAGCAAAATTTGGCCTC
The DNA here is from genome assembly GCA_004027875.1 of Aplodontia rufa. Taxonomy (NCBI): domain Eukaryota; kingdom Metazoa; phylum Chordata; class Mammalia; order Rodentia; family Aplodontiidae; genus Aplodontia; species Aplodontia rufa. The sequence goes on from PVKS010034555.1 coordinate 19,399, forward strand.
ATTCTCTATTCAGGAGGAAGTGTTTTTACCATGCACTGAATTTCTCTCTTGTTTTTTCTTTTTGAATTTTCATATTTATTCTATTGCCATTTTTATTTTACATAAGATATATCCAACAATAATTACCCATTTTCACCATTTTTATGTGTACTATGTATTTGTATCAATTATATTCACCTTTCTGTGCAGGTAATACCAACACCCATTTCCAGAAATATTTCATCTTCCCAAACTGAAACTTTTATCCATTTAAAACACTGCACATCCCTAAATTATCCAATTCATGGCAATGATTGTTCCACTATGAAACATCCTGATTAATTAAAGCCCATAATCTACAAAAATAATGTGAGCAAGGAGGCATGGTTTGCAACACATGTTTAGTTTTGACACCATTCTCAACCTATATTATGCGTTCAGTATTATTTCTCATTTGTGACAAACCTGAACTTCTTAGAATTATTTTTTTAATGATTTGTGCTTTTCATATATTTCTATTTTTTATTTATTTGACATAGTCTTGCACACTGGAGGGAATCCTTGTTACATATTCATGCATTCATGGTTATTGACTTAGTAAGTTAAGGCTGATCCTAGTCTAGGATCTCCCCCACTTCATCCATTCTCTGATCTCATGTCTCCTCTGTAATACCCCCATGCTATAATTGGAAATGAGCGTATAAATGCATATTAATTTTTGAAATTTCTGAGTTTCTCTGACTGCCTGTGTATAGTTAGGCTACTCATGGGAGTCAAGTGTTCCCAATGGTATTGATAACCCCCCCTTAACCCTCCTTCCTTCAGTATCTGGCACCCTTCTTCCCCCACCTTCAGAGTTATGATTTCCCTATATGGGAAATATCAACTATAGTGAGTTTATTACTTAAACTTATCTAACTTTCATCCTGTCTTAGATTTTACTCTATCTTCCACATCTGAAAGAAAATATTTGGCTCTTATGTCTCTGAGTTTGGGGATATTTCACTCAGAATAAAATTTTCTATTTCCATCCATTTGGCTGCAAATGCCATGATATTGTTCTCTCTAATAGCAGATTATATATATCTCACAGCTTTTTTATTTTTTTATTTTTTTTATTTTTGAGCAACCTTACAAGATTTTAACAAAATAATATAAAATGTGTATATATTCTTGGATATTGCATTTATCCCCAGGAGTGCCCCTCCCCAATTACCCTCCCTTATCCCTCCCTTCCCCTTCCCACTATAACTCTAAAAAAAAGTATTAGATTGTAAAGCATTACATCTTATCTGGATTTAACTCATGCTACTAGACCAACTTTCTCATTGTCCAGGGTCTAGTCCCCACCTCCACAGATGAGTGGAGACAATCGACCCTTAGATCTCTGGGTTAAGCTGATTTTACTCA
>PVKS010034556.1:0-20813 GCA_004027875.1 Aplodontia rufa
ATCACCAGACTCCTATGAGTTCTTCATATACCCTCCCCCGTCCCCATCCCCTTCCCTCCACCTCCAAGTTCCCTAGGGAGCTTTCACCCCTGTTGTATTGAAAGTCATTCAGTTTGAGGCTTTGTTAGGTCAGCCGTCTGTCCTACTGCTTCAGCATAAATTCTAGTATCAACAGATGAGAGAAACCATTCGGCCCTTAAGTCTCTGAGCTTGGGAGACTTCACTAAGCATAATTCTGTCCATCTCCATCCATTTGACTTCGAAAGCTATAATATCGTCTTCTCTGATGGCCGAGTAGTATAGAATAAGACTTATACAAAATTCAACACCCCTTCATGATACCCTGAAGAAACCAGTAGTATAAGGAACTTAACATAATAAAAACTATGAATGAAAAACACACAGCTAACATCATATGAATTATAGAAAACTGAAAACATTTCCTCCAAAATCAGGAATAAGACATGGATGTTCATTTTTGCTACTCCTATTTATTTATTTATTTATTTTAAAGAGAGAGGGACAGTGAGAGACAGAGAGAGAAATGACTTTATTGAGTTTTTCACATGGCCTTCGTTGCTCCAATATTTAGTTGTGTACGTGGTGCTGGGGTTTGAACCCGGGTCCTCGTGCTTGCCAGGCAAGCGCCGAAACCGCTGAGCCACAGCTCCTCTTTAATACAGTACTTGAAATTTTAGCTAGAACAAGTAGGCAAGAGAAAGAAAAGGGATATGAATAGGAAATTATGAAGTAAAATCATCTCTATTTATTGATAACTTGATTCTGTATTTATAAAACTCTAACAGTTCCCTGAGAAGACTTACAGAGCTGACAAATTTATCAAACTAGCAGGATACAGAATCAACATACAAAAATAAGTAGCTTTTCTATACCAAAATGAATGTACAGAGAATGGAATCAGGAAAACAATTACATTCACAATAGTTTCAAAAGGAAAAAAAACCTAGAAATGAATGTAACCAGTATGAGAAGAAAGACATTCACAAGGAAAATTATTAAATACTTAAAAAGAAATGTAAGGAGATAGTAGAAGATGGGAAGATTCCCATGTTCGTGGATAATGAAATTGTTAAAAGGCCATATTACAAAAAATGAGCTACAGATTCAATGCAATCACCATAAAAATACTGATAATATTTTCCATATAATTAGAAAAGCAATACTGAAATTCACATGGAAAAACAAAATATCTAGAAAAGTCAAAGGAATCCTGAGCAAATATAACAATTCTGGAGCCATCACAATACCCAATTTCAAATTATTCTATGGAGCTGTAGTAACAAAACCAGAATGGTACTGGTATAAAAACAAACGTGGGTCAGTGAAATAGAGTGCAAGAAACACAGACAAACTCACACAGCTATAGTCACTGTATTCTTGACAACAGTCTCAAAAACACATTGGAAAAGACATCCTTTTTGATAAATGGTGCTTGGAAAAATTGGATGTCCATATGTAGAACAATGAGATTCAATCCCCATATATGACCTTGTACAAAATTCAACTCAAAATAGATCAAAGACCTAGGTATAATACCAAAAGTAATGAAACTACTAGAAGAAAACCTAGGGGAAACATTTCATAAGGGCACAGTCAATGACTCCTTAAGTAGTAGTCATATAGTTGAGTAAATAAGAATAAATGGGAAGGCATCAAATTAAACTTCTGAATAGCAAAGGAAATAATGTGAAGAGATAACTTATATAATGGGAGAAAATAATTTTCAGAAAATCATCTTCTGACAAAGACTAAATATATATATATATAACATATACATATAAATGTATACATATATATGTATATACTAAACATATACATATACATATATATGTATATACTAAACATATACATATGTATATACTAAACATATACATATATATGTATATATGTCAACAACCTCAATACCAAAATTTAAAAAAATATTCAATAAATGAGAAAGTGAAATGAATAGACACTTCTTAAAACAAGTACAAATGACCTATTGTTCAACATCTTTAGCCATCAGGTAAATGCAAATTAAGACTACACTGAGATATCATCTTACTCCAATCAGAATGGCAATCATCAAGAACAATGAATGCTGATAAGGTTAAGGAAAAAAAGGAATGCTGCTGGTGGAAATGTAAATATTATACCCATTATGGAAATCACCTTGGAGGTGTCTCAAAAAACTAAAAATAAAACTACCAAATGAATCAGCTATATCACTCCTTGGTATTTACCCAAAGTAGTTAAAGTCAGCATAGTTTAGTGGTACTTGCATACCCATGTTTATCACAGCACAATTCACAATAGCAAAGTTTTAGAACTAGCCTACGTGTCCATTGACCGATTAATGGATAAAGAAAATGTGGTGTAAATAAATAATGGAATTTTATTTAGTCATAAAGACAGATCACATTATGCCAATGCAGGAAAATGGATGGAACTGTACAACATCATGTTAAGTGATATAAGCTAGTCTCAGAAAGACAATTATCACATTTCTCCTTTATGTGGAACTACAAGAAGGGAAAAAAAAGGGACATCATGAATGTAAAAGAGAGATTTTTAGTGTAGAAGAAGGGGGAAATCAGTGGTAGGGAAGGGGAGGGGAGTGTAAAGGGGAATGAATTTGATCATACATGCTTTTATAAGCATGTATGAATACGCCACGATGAAACCCACCATTATTAATAATTATTACACAACAATTTTTAAAAAGTAATTTGCAAAGGAATCTTTAAATGTTAGTATTACCTGAGTACAATAATATGCTTAATTGATACCTAGAATTTAAGTATTGACACATATATGTATATAAACCTTATCTGTCTACTCTAATACATACTTATATGTATTATCATTTTAATAGGGATAGCCATAAATTTCATTTTACTGCATAACTTTTCAAATTTTCTTCAGCACTTTACCTTTCATGTCTAGAAACCACCTTTAAAACTTATCTAAAAATGGTTTCTCATTAAGTCACCAGTGATCTCCTCAATGCTATAAACTGTGACCCCACTTAGTTTTTACATTCCTCCTTGAATGTGTAGCTTTACCTCAGCTCTTCCTTTTTAAAATCATTTCTTTTTTTCTGTATCTATCTCATTTATCATGCCTCTTTTTTCATCACTTATTTTTTTCCTTAGCACTTCTTGAAATTATAGATACTCTATCTGGGTGCAGTGGTGCTTTTCTATATTCCCAAATACTTGAGAGGCTGAGGCAGGAGGAACACTTGAGCTCAAGAGTTTGAGGACAGCCTGCACAATATAATGAGACCTTGTCTCAAAAAATGAATAAATAAAAATTGTAGCTACTATTAAGTATATTATCTCTTTTCTCCTCTCTTCCAATTTATTATTAACTTTATTATTGGTATTTTTTGTATCCCATCATTTGAAATATTATGTTCCTACTAATAAATTTAATATACATATACCTCTAGCCTTCACCTCTCTCCTGAGCTCCCTATCTAAATAATAATCTATGTAGATAATTCCAGATAAATATCCCATTAGCACTGATTTTAAAGACATGAAGTTCTATATATCTTTTTCAGTTTTTAAGTTTTGATTAGTAAATTCAGTTTTGAACCTTCAGAGCATAATTTGATCCTTTCTTCTTCATAAATCATATGCTATCAGTTTAATGGTCATTTTGATTCTGTCTTTATATTGCCTCCCATTTTTTCCTCTCTTTTTCTTATTTTCACATCCAACATCCTAGTTTATGTTGTTATTTTTTGCCTGGATGATTATAGGAGCCTTCTAACTAATCACCTTTCATTTGATATCATAATCTTTTCAATATATTCTCTAATAAGATTAACATTTTATAACATAGTAAGATCGGGTATTCCCTACCTCAGAACCTTTGGGTGATTCCTTGGTGGTAGCATAAACTTTGTTGACAAGAGAATCACTCAAAGCCACTGAGTTGATCAAATATAACTAGTGTTTTATCTTTCAAATTGTTACCTATATTTTAATGTTTTTCTTGAATTACTTGTATCATATTTGGCTTTTAGTAAACCCTTTAAGTTATTTTTTTAAAGAAAAGAGTAGGCTGTAACTAAATAAGTACATGTTGCCAATTTCTCTTTTATGCATTACTTGTCATCCTGATCTCTAATAACAAGTTGATTTTTCATGCCTACTCTTTTGTACCATAATTATATTTCCTTTATAGAATTTACTTATTTTGGCTTTGTTACAGCTATAATTTTTATATCTGTCCTCTTCAGTGGATATAAATTCAGTGGAACATGATAAAGGTTTAAGATGGTAAATTCTTTCTCTGTCATCACATTTGGTGACAAAAGCAGTCTGTGAAAAATTTAAGTTGAGTAAGATTTATCACAGTTAATGTGTACGAGATACAAAAGAATGACATTTCTCTCAAACAACCTATAGAAGGGAAAAATACTCAGAGGGGAATATAGTGAGAAAAGTTTTACTTTTGCTTGAGAGTGGCAGAAAAAACATCTCCTATGCGTAAAAATGAAGGCCAAGGTGGGAGAAAATACAAGTCTAGAATGTCATAGTGTCTTTTCCATTCCATCAAATATTTATTTATCTTTTGAGTCATAGCTCAGATCTTATTTCCTATATGATATGTTTAATGATTATTCTAGTCTCAGTTATCTGCAACTATAGTAATATTTCTTGTTTGGAAATTTTCACACTTAGCTATATATAGACATATACATACATATATATGTGTGTGTGTGTGCGTGTGTGTGTGTGTGTGTGTGTGTGTATGTTTGTGTGTATGCATGTGTAAAAAGTCCAAATGAGAATTAGGATTAATAGTCATCTACATCCATTTTCCCTTTTGAAATGTCTTTAAAGAGAAGATGCTGTATATGTTTGTTCTGCTTTTTTGTCTACTAGAACTTATCTCATTGTACATAAGCACATTACCCAAATTCTGGTAATTTACTAATTTCAAAAGAATACCAAGGATTTGGGATTGTGTGTGACATTAATTATTTATTCATTCAATAGATATTTCTTGAATACCTACTTTATTTGAGACACTAAATACTGGGAATACAGCATCTTGGGAAAATGGAATAATTACTTTTGAATCAAAAGAGCAGAGTAAACCTGAAAATTAAAAACAATATAAACTTTTTAAACTTTAAATGTTGCTTTAAATAAATTTAAATAGTATATGCTAGAGGTAGTGCAGTGCAGTGATTAAGAATATGGATTTTATAATTAGGAGAATCATGGCTTTGAGTTGCATGATTTACCATGAGTTTACTGTGAAATATATGTATTTTATAGGATTAAATGGGATAATGTTTAAAAATGCATATTATGGGGTCTGAAACATAGACTGCCTTTAAATGGTAACTCTTTAATTATTTTTTAAATTGGCTACTTTGGAAGGTAGGCATCCCTCAAAAAAGAAATATTTTCTTATAACCTTGCTTTGACGTTTATGTAAAGTTTTTCAAATATACATTACAGGATATAGGAATATGATATATAGGATCCATAGGACATAGGATTTACAACAAAAATTCAATATTACAAATTTTACAAATATTACAAAATTTATTTAACTTTTCTTCTTCTCCGGTAATAAGTTTTAGTAGCCTTTTGTGAGTCAGTAGAGGGTTGAAGCCAAGGATAGACTGATGTGGGTTAGAGAAAAGTGTTTCTTACATGTTGTGAGTATAATAATTTTATATCAGAATTTTTTTTGGAATACAGAATGATATAATATATCTACTTCCCCCTCTCTATTTAATTGTTATTTTATTAGGCTATTCATTCAATTGATTGGCATCATGAGGGCAAACAGTTCATGTGCAGCCATTCAGATGGTAGCTTGACATTATGGAACCTGAAAAGCCCAAGTCGCCCTTTACAGACCACAATTCCACATGGTAAGATGTATGCTTTCAAAATAAACAAACACTGGAAATATAGTGTCTTGAATTGAAGTTGGAGTCATGGTATTGTACGTTTGGTAGGAAAAAGATAATAGAACATGGTTTCTGGTTCTAAATATCTCTTTATACTTCCTACAGATCCCTAAGTTATATACCCCAACTTTCTTTTACCTCTAACCCACATCCCTACTTTGTAAGCTCACTTACATAGAGACTGTTCCAACACAAAAACTAAATAATGGATGCCTGATAGATTTCAAGCAGAAGAGATAATACAGGAAATAAGACAGGTTTCAAGGGTTGCAGACCAAGTGAGAGAATGACACTATACAGATCTGACTTTCAGATTTAATTCATATACTACTTTGTTCTGCATTGTTTTCTAGATCCGTCCACTTATTTCTATCCCTGCCATTTGATTCCACTAATTTATGAGGATTGTGGTTTTAATTGCAGATTTTATTTATCTTATCTTCCATATGTAAAAGAAGACTTAAATCTTATGTAAAGATTTGTATTGGTCTGTACCTGAATAGAAATTTTTATTCAAATGTCTGAATATCTGTAATTTGGAATAAATTATTTCAGTTGATATTAGTGATGATCTTAATCCCATTTTTACCTTACATCATTAGTTATTTGTAAGCATCAAGAGGTGAAAACCTGGGGCTGGGAGCGGTGGCTCGACGGTTACTGCGCTTGCCCGGCATGTGCAAGTACACGGGTTCAAACCCCTGCAACCCAAGCACACAACTAAGTGTTAGAGCAATGAAAGCCATGTGAAAACTCAATAAAAATTGATTCTCTCTCTCTCTCTCTCTCTCTCACTGTCCTTCTCTCTTTAAAAAAAAAAAAAACCTAATACTTGTTTTAGAGATGTTGTGGGAAGGGGAAGGAAGGGATAAGGGTGGGTCATTGGGGGGGCACTCTTGGGGGTAAATACAATTTTCAGAAGCTATATACATTATATATTATTTTGTTAAAATCTGTATGGTTGTTCACCAAATAAATTTCTCAATTTAAAAAAAAGGTGAAAACCTGATAGTTAATCAGACACATTCTACTGTGAATTTTGAATATTTATTATTGTACCACATTTACAAAATAGTGGTATGTTTCCTATAATAGGTGATCCATAGATCACATTATTCCACGTTCTGTTGGGGGTTTTTTTTGTTTTTTGTTTTTTGTTTTGTTTGTTTGTTTTTGTATCACGGTTGCATGCTCCATCTGCAAAACCTTAAATTATTGCAGCATTTTACCTAACTGCTTTACTTAGAGATCACATTTATACACTCAGTTAAAAATGCTTTATTTAGAGATTGTTGTTATGCAAACTATGGATAGGTATTTGCTATACATGCAACTCAGAATTGACTTTTTGTTTCTATAATAATTCTTCCATATTCCCTTCACCTTTGTCCCCCAATTCTCATACCTTTTATATATAAAAATAGATTATGATGTATTTATAAGTTTTCTTTTTAATTCTGTATATTATCAAAATTCAACTTCCATTAGTTTCTTTTGGCTTGATTGAATATTTAATAATTTTATGTTTACCATATCCATGTGTATCAATTTGTGTTATTTATAATTCTGCTTTCCTGTTAAAATAGATTAAGTGCTGTTCACAGGTTGTTGGAAACATCAGCATCTATATCTTTCATAACACATAAATAAGATTAAATTCTGGTATCTCGTCATTATATAGCAAGTTTAAGTGATTTTAACATAAAAAAAACCAGTGTCATATCTATTTACATTCTTTAGGTTTAATTTTTTTTCTTCTTTTTTTATACTTTAGCCATTTTTGTTTTCTAAACTAAAAATATTTTCTAAGTGTCATTTTTGCTGAATCCTATAATCTTTGATATATAATTTCATTAATGGTACATAATTTTCATTAATACTTAATTTGACATCTTTCTAATTCTCTTCTCACATGAGTTGTTTAGATGTTTTCATATTTTTAAACTTTTTAAAAATGGATTTTAATATTATAGTCAGAGAATCTGTCATGATACTAGTTCTACAAAATTTACTGAGATTTGCTTCATAGATGGTGCATAGACAGTTACCATAACATTATAATATACATTGAGAAAACTGTATATTTCTTAACTATTATATAAAGGTCAAATTTTTGTATTTAAATTCCAATAGAGATGACTTAAATATTCTATTGTAATGTATGTTCCCTTCTAATTGTATTTTTTCTACTTATATTTAGAAAAAAAGTCTAACAGTTAAATGGTTGATAGCATTTATCAGATTCTCTGTTATTTTGCTGATGTTTGTCTAGCGCTGTTGATTTCTGAGACTTGGTAAACTTTCCTAACATTATTACGGAATTGCCTATTTCTAACTTTAATTCTACCCTTTTTGTTTCATACATGTTGAGGTTTTATTATTAGACTTTTATTAGATCTCCTTTAGAGAGCATATAGTTGGGTATTGTGCTTTGATCCAGTCTTAACGATGAAATGCTTAGTCCATTAATGAATGTAGTTAATGAAAAGGTTGATTTTAGTCCTACTGATTTATTACATGTTTTCTGTAGGTTCTTTCATGTTACTTTTGTTTCTTCTCCCCTTCTGCCTCCTTTTGGATTATTTGAGTTTTTTTTTTTAAATTAGAATTTCATTACAATTTATATAACCATTTTATCTTCACTTTTTTTATTGGTTATTCCAAGAATTACTAGTGTAATTGTTTAGCTGCTCAAAGTGTATTTGAGCTAATACTGTAGCAATTAACATAAAATATAGAAATCTTGTAACCATAAAGATGTATTTATCTTCCTCCCAGTGTCCTTCCTGCTCTAGCTACCGTATATTTTACCTACATATATTATAATTTGTGCATTAAATGGTCATGGGTATTTTTTAATTAAGAAAAAATAGCCCTTTAAGTTTTAGTATCATTTTCATTTTGTTCTGGAAATTTATTTAGCATTTAATATAGGTCTGGTAAAAATGAATTAATTTAGCTTCCTCAATCTGAAAATTGCTAGTTTTTACCCTCTTCATTTTTGATGACTGTTTTTGCTAGATTTAGATTTTTATTTTAAGAGAGAGGGACAGAGAGAGAGAGAGAGAGAATCAATTGTTATTTAGATTTTCATGTGGACTTCGTTGCTTCAACACTTGGCTGTGTACATGGTGCTGGGGTTCAAACTTGTTACCTTGCACATGCCAGCAAGTGCTGTAACTGCTGAGCTACCGTTCTAGTCCTTAGATTTAGATTTTTGATCTGACTCTATATGTCTGTATTTCTGTGTGTATGTGTTTTGTTTTAAATCATGAACACTATAAAGATATTTCCACCATCTTCTAGTTTCCATATTTTCTCAGTGAGGATTCATCAATGATTTTAATTTTGCTTCCTTTGTATATAACATGTCATTTTTCCTCTGGTTGTTTTCAAACAGTGTATCTTTTATTTTCAGCAATTTAACTGTACTATGGCTAAGGCTTGATTTCTTCAAGTTTACTCTGTTGAGAGTTTGAGCTGCTTAAATCTATAAATTTATGTCTGACACAAAAAAAAATAGGAATTTTTAGCCATTTATCTCTTTCAATATGTTTTTCTGCTTCATTCTCTTTCTGGAATTCCAGTCAGCTCTCTCTTAGAACCCTTGGTATTACCATGTTTATCTGTGGCCTCTATTTATTTATTTTTGTTCCTCTGAATTTTAGATTGCATAATTCCTATTGATCTGTCATCAAATTAACTGTAATTTTCCTCTTACATCTGCACTATGCTATTATGCCTTTTATTTTTTATTTCAGGGAATTTTCCCATTTGATACTCTTTTGCATATTCCGTTTCTCTGCTAAGATTACCTTTTTTCATTAATTTTTGAATATTTTAGTTTCCTTTAAGCATCAAAGTTAGTTTGAAGAGCCATGCTTATCTAATAATACCCACATCTGCTTTACCTTGAACTTACCTCTGTTCATAAGAATGACTCACATATTCCTGTTTCTTCAAATACTAATAGTTTGGATTTTATCTTACATAATGTAATAGTTTCAATATTAGATATCCCCCAAAACCTCATGTGTGAAACAATGCAATAAGGTTTAGAAGTAAAATGGGCAGATTATTGTCACTACCTCAGGCCTCCCTGAGGGCAGGCGGGGTGGCTCGGGTTAGTCGAACTGTCCCCTGGGGGCGAGCAGGAGGGTGAGTGCCGCCACGGAAGTCTGGATCCTCGTTGGAGACCCCCTCCGTCTCAGCCAGAGAAATGAGTCAGTGACACAAAGAAGGTGGCAGCTCAAATCCGTTTATTACCAAGGCACACGGGTTTTTATAAGGAGGAGAGACAGCCAAGGAACCAATGGTGAAGCGGCAGACCGGCTTGTCCCAGCCAATGAGGGACTGTCATGTTGGTGTTGTAGTTTAAAGGGGTACAGAAAGAAAGAGGAAGCAGCCCTCAAGCGCGCGCTTTTTTCGCGCTCTTTTGCTCAGAGCGCGCTGAGCATGAAAGAGGAAGTTTAAGAGGAGAAGAAGAAGTGTGATGGCGTCCGGCGCAGCGTTTGTCTTTTGCACAGTGCCCAACAGATTATGAGAGCTTTACCCTAATCAGCTCATTAATCCCCTGAAAAGGATTAAATGAATGGTAATTGTAGGCAGATACCATGTGGCTGGAGGAGGTGGGTCCCTGGGGGCATGCCTTTGTGGTTTTCATTTTGTTCTTGCTGAGCAGAGTGAGCTCTCTGCTTCTGGTGTGATGCCTTGAGCTGCTTTCCTACACCACAGCCTTCTGCCATCATGTTCTGCCAGACCTTGAGCATTGAGGAATGGACCCAGCCTACTATGGACTGAGACCTCTGAAACTGTGAGCCCCCAAATATACTTTTCATCCTAAAATTGTTTTGTCAGTTAATTTAGTCACAGCAGCAAAAAAGCTGACTAAAACACATAATATAGATATCATGTTGTGTATACTCTAGAATATATTTTTGTTGTACCCTTCCTTTTCTATTGTGTCTAGTAAACTGGGAAACCATATGTAAACAAGCTTCATAATTTTTGTTTTTTTCATGGTGAACATTCTTTTTATTTACTTTTAGTTTTCATTTTATTGGTTCTTTTTTGTTTGTACATGATCATAGAATCCATTTTGACATAATTATAAAAGCATAGAATATAATTAGTTCCAGTTCCATTTCCAATACTTGTCCTTCACCTTTCTTCCCTGTATCCTCTTTCCTCTACTCTACTGATCTTTCTGCCATTTACTCATAATTTTTAAAAATTTGTTTCTTGTGGATATATATGATGGTGAATTTCACTGTGGTATATAAATATATGTACATAGGAATGATATGTCAGATTCATTCCACTATCATTCCTTCTCCTATCACTCATTCCTTCCCTTCCTTCCCTTTTGTCTCTTCTGATGATCTTATTTCAATTCTTACCCACTCCCTTATATCAGATTAGCTTCCATGTATCAGAAAAAAACATTAAATCTTTGGCTTTTTTGGACTAGCTTATTTCACTTAGTATGATGGTCTCTAGATCCTTCCATTTCCTGGCAAATGTCATAAAGTCATTCTTCTTTATGGCTGAGTAATACTCCATTGTGTGTGTGTGTATGTGTGTGTGTGTGTGTGTGTGTGTGTGTGTATATATAATACATTTTCTTTTTCCCTTTATTTGTTAAAAGCCACCTAGTTTACCTGTTTACCTGTTGTGAATTGTGTAACTATAAACATTGATGTGAATGTATCATTGTAGTACATTGATTTTATATCCTTTGGATATATAATGAGGAGTGTCCTGGTCCAGCTGGGTTCTGACCTGAGGGACGGGCTGGGGATGAGAAAAACCACAGGCCGGAGACCCGAAATGGTCTTTCTTTGTCCAAACTTTACTTCTTTTTATATATCCATACTTTACATCTCTCTTTCAAGGCAACGTTCATTTGTACTGCTACAACAAAATGCCTAGCATTAAGTAATCTCAAACAAGTCAAGGCAATGCTACAAGACTATTTCAGAACAAACAGAGACAGCAATTTCTCACAGTTCTGAAGGCTGGGAAGTTCAGGAGCAAAGCATAGGCAGGTTCGACTGCTGACAAGAGCTCATCTTCCAAAGGAGCAGGGACACCACATCCAGCAGCAAAGTACAAGAGCTCTCTCCCAAAGGAAGAGCTCTCTCCTGAAGGAGCAGGGACATCACAGCCAGCAGAAAAGTGCAAGAGCTCCTCACTGCTGGCTGGAGCCTCTTTTTTAAAGGCCTTCACCCTACCTCCTTGAGGCTTCTCTACATTAGCTTGTTCATTGCCACACCTGGATTTCAGAGGCACACGTTTGATCAGTAGGCCTCTACGTGCACCCCTTGAAGGATCTAGAATAACTGGCAGGTGATACCAATGTGAAATGTCTGAAGCCCGTGTCGACACCCTGTTTTTCAAGCTTAACAATATACAATCTAGCAGCCTTTCCCGAAGGAGCTTATGCAAACAGCAACAACATCCAGGGCAGCTGATAAAGCAAAGGTCAGACCCCAACAAGGAGTGGGATAACTGGGTCAAATGGTGGTTCCATTTCTAGTTTTTGAGAAATCTTCATACTGCTTTCCAGAGTGTTTGTACTAATTCACAGTTCCACCAATGATGTATGAGTGTCCCTTTTCCCCTACATCCTTGCCAATATTTATTTTACTTGTATTCTTGATACCTTTCTGACTGGAGTATGATCAAATCTCGTGTAGTTTTTATTTGCATTTCTCTACTTACTAGAAAAGTTGAACATTTTTTCATATTTTTTTTACCATTTGTATTTCTCCTTTTGATAAGTGTCTGTTTAGTTCCTTTGTACATCTATTGATTAAGTTTTTTGGTGGTAAGTTTTTTGAGCTCTTTGTATATCCAGATATTAATGCCCTCTCTTAGGAGCAGATAGCAAGACTTTCTCTCATTCAGTAGGCTCTCTCTTTGTGCTCTTGACTGTTTCCCTTGCTATTAAGAAACTTGATGCCATCCATTTATTGATTTTTATTTTAGTTCTTGAATTTTAGGAGTCTTGTTAAGAAAGTCCTTTCCAGAGCAGACATGTTGGAGTTTTCTTCCATCAGGTGCAGGATTTCTGACCTAATTCATAGGTCTTGATCTACTTTTGCTTGAATTTTTTTGCAGGGTGAGAGATGGGGGTTAAATTTCATTCTACTACATATGGATTTCCAGTTTTCCTAGCACATTTGTTAAAGAGGTTATCTTTTCTCCAACTTAAGCTTTTTGGCACTTTTCTCTAGTATGAGGTAACTATATTTATGTAGGTTTGTCTGTGTCTTCTATTCTGTTTAATTCGTCCTCATGCTTGTTTTGGTGCCAGTATCATTTTTTTTAACCATAACTCTGTAGTATAATTTGAGATCTGCTTTGCTTTTCTTGCCAAGGACTGTTTTGGCTATTCTGGGTCTCTTATTTTTCCAAATGAATTTCATGACTCCTTTCTGTAATTCTGTGAAGAATATCACTGTCATTTTGATGAGTATTGCATTGAATCTGTATGACACTTTTGGTACCGTGGCTATTTTGACAATATTAATTCTGCCTATCCAGGAGCATGTTAGGTCTTAAATCTTCTGAGGTCTTTTTCAATTTCTTTCTTTAGTGTTCTATACTTTTCATTGTGGAGGTCATTTACTTCTTTATTAGATTGATTCCTACGTATTTTACCTTTATTGAAGATATTGTGAATGGAATAATTTTCCTAATTTCCTTTTCTTTTAAACAGAGAGGGAGAGAGTGAGAGAGAAAGAAAAAATCAATTTTATTTATTCATCTGATTTTTGTTTTTGTTTTGCTGACATTTAATTGGGTATGTGGTGCTAGGATTCGAACCTGGGTCCTTGCACATGCCAGGTAAGTGCTCCAGCCACTGAGCCACCTCTCTATCCCTCCTAATTTCTTTTTTTAGCCAGTTCATCATTGGAGCAATGAAAGTCACCTCCTAGTCTTGCTTTTGTTTTTAGAAGAAATACTTTTAGTTTTTCTCCATTCAGAATAATGTTGGCCTTGGTTTTTCATATATACCTTTTATGATGTGAGGTATGTTCCTTCTAGCTATAGTTTTTCCAGTGTTTTAAACATGATTGGATGCTGTGCTTTATCAAATGGGTTTTCTGTATCTGTTGAGGTAAGAATGTTGTTCTTGGCTTTAAGTCCATTCATGTGATGGATTACAATTGATTCCATATGTTGAACCAACCTTGCATCCCTTGGAGGAAACCCACTTGAAATGTTTTTGCAGGTGATTTGCCAATATTTCATTAAGAATTTTTGCATCTATGTTCATCAAGGTTGTTTGTCTGAAGTTTTCCTTGAAGTGTCTTTGTCTGGATTTGGTATCACAGTGATACTGACTTTGTAGAATGAGTTTGGCATGGTTTCTTCTCTTTATATTTCATGAAATAATTTGAGGAGAATTGGATTTGATTGTTCTTTAAAGGTCTGATAGAACATGACTGAGAATCCATCTGGTCCTGGGCTTCTCTATTTTGGAAGGCTTTTGATAGTTTCTTCAGATTCATTGCTTGATCTATTAAAGTTTTCTATATCCTCTTGGTTCAATTTGAGTAGGTCATTTGTCTCCAGAAATTTGCTCATATATTCAAGCTTTTTGGCATATGAATTTTCAAAATAGTTTCTGGTAATTCTCTGGATTTCAGCAGTATCTATAGTGATATTTCCTTTTCATCTCATATTTTAAGAATTAATGTCTTTTCCCTTTCTAGTTTGGTTAGTTTGGCTAAGGGTTTATCAATTTTGTTCTTTCAGAAAACCAATTTTTTGTTTCATTGATCTGTATTTTTTTTTTAATTTCAATTTCATTGATATTAGCTTTTAGCTATTTCCTGTCTTCTGGTGATTTTGATATTGATTTGTTCTTCTACTTCTAGTACCTTGAGATGTAATGTTAGATTATTTATTTGGTGTCTTTCTATTGTTTTAATTATGCATTCAATGCTATGAACTTTCCTCTTGGCACTGCCTTCCTACTCTCCCAGATATTTGATATGTTTCATCACTATTTTCATTTACGTGTAAGTATTGTATTTCTCCAATTTCTTCTACTCTCCGTTCATCATTGAGTTGTTAAGAGTATTTTCTGTTTTTCATCATGCCATTGATTTCTATTTCATTCCATTGTTATCAGAGAGAATGCAAAGTATTATCTCTATTTTTTTATTTGCTAAGATTTGCTTTGTGTCCTAAAATATGGTCTATTTTAGAAAATATATTATGTGCTGCAAAGAAAGTGAATTCAATCAGTGATGGATGGATGAAATACTTGATAGGTATGTTAAGTACAGATTATTAATTATACTTTTTAGTTCTGTAGAATATTTATTTAGTTTTTGTTTGGATGATATATCCGGTGGAGGGAGAAGTGTGTTAAATATGCCCTGTATTATTGTATTGTGGTCTATTTGATTCTGAATATTGAGAAGGGTTTGTCATATATAGAGAAATGCTCCATTGTTTGGAGCATAAATATTTATGATTGTTACATCCTGTTGATGTATGATTCCCTTAAGTAGTGTGAAATGACCTTCTTTGTCATTTCTGTTTGATTTTGGCTTCAAGTCCACTTTGTCTGAAATGAGAATAGTAACCCCTGCTTCTTTATGAGATCAAAGGTGAGTAGTATGTTTTTCCCCCAACCCTTCATCTTCAATACGTGGATGTCTTTGCCTGTGAGGTGAGTGTCTTGGAGACAACATATTATTGGGTCTTGTTTTTAACCCAGTTTGCCAACATAGGTCTTTTCATCGAAGAGTATAGACCATTTATGTCCAATGTTATTACTGAGAGATGATTTTTATTTCTTGTCATTTTTTAAAATATATTTTATTAAGCAATTGAGTTATTGTATAATCATAAATGCATTTAAAGTAATGATATGGGATTGGATGGACCCAAGATGGCGATCTGAAGAGAAAAGCCTTCCCCAGCACCTCCATGACTGATCAGGAAATCTCCAGCTTTTCTCCAGTATTTTGAGGTGCGTTTGGGGGATTAGCAATATAAAATACCAGTCCTAATCTTCTCAGTGGTTTTGAGGATCAGAGACTTAGGAGCGGCCAGGGGAATTCTGTTCTTTTCCTTCCTGGCAGACAAGCAGCAGCGGCTGCAGCCGCTCTCTCCTGCTTACATTCCGCCCGCGAATGGGGTGAGGGGACCCTCCGCCTTCAGTCACAATGACACAGAAAACCCGCAGTACTTTAAAGAAAGTGTTCTTGCAAAGTCTCGTCCCAGGACTGTTCTCTGTCTGGCAGCAAGATCAGTCTATGGAAACTACCTGCATAGAGACACAAAGCGGTAGACTGCGAGGCAGAAGCAGGTGCGGGAGCTGCAAGAGCATGGGAGCCAAGCATCCATCTTTTAACCCCTTGTTGGATTTCACACTCTCCACCCGAACAGGGCAAAACCCCCTTAGGTTTGCAAAGCAAGCTCTTAATACTCCTTCTGGAGCCAGCCTAGACCACAGGCTGAATCTGGAGCAGAAGGCTTGGTGCAGGCCCTGAAACAGGTGAAGGAGCTGCAAGGGCGGTGGAGCAGAGCATCCATCTTTAAACCCACACTCCCTGTCCTGGACCTACCCTCCATAGGTCTGCAAAATAGGCTCATAAAGCTGTGCCTGGAGCCAGCAGTAGATCACAGGCTGATTCAGGAGGAGAAGGCTTGGCCCGGGCCCTGAATCCTTTTCTCATAAAGGGTTTGGGTCAGTGGAGTAAACTTCACCATAGACTGAAGGACATTCCCACATTAAGGGCACGAATCTGCTGACCCTACCTCTAAGATCACAGAAGTCAATTTCAAGAACTACTAGAAGATGGAGCTTTGATAACATAATGACTTCTGACTTTCAGATCCCCTGAAAGCCTCAACTAAAAGAGAAAACATTTCATATCCAGCCAGAAATAGAAGATCCAATCCCTGAAAGGACCAGAGACACTCTTAATATCTGTACTTCCAAGGTTTTCCTATTAAGATTTTTTTTTCTTTTTTTGCTGTTGATTTCATGTTCTAGGTGTGTTACCAAGGCAATATCTGGAAGAGTTTACTGGTTCTCCAATATATAAAAACTCTAGCTGTGTTTACTTCCCTGCTCTGCTAACTTTGAGGGGCTGTTAACCCCTATTCTTCCATATTTTTTCTTCTTTCTTTCTTTTTTCTCTCTCCTTTCAGGGGAAAAATTAACAATAATATTTGTTCCTGTTTTGATGGCCTGTTTTTAGGTTTCTTTATCTTTTTCTTTTTTCCCTATTTATCTCTCTCTGATTCCCTCTTTTTTTAATAATTTTTTAAAGAGAGAAACAACTTTATTTAGTTTTTTTCACATGGCTTTAGTTGCTCCAACACTTAGTTGTGTACGTGGTGCTGGGGTTTGAACCCGGGTCCTCGTGCTTGCCAGGCAAGCACTGAAACCGCTGAGCCACCGCTCCAGCCCTCTGATTCCCTCTTATCCATCCTTTCTAGCCCTGTTCTCATTCTTGAGAAGTAGGATTCTGGTCAGTGCATATAATATTTGAAATATTTTATGCCTGAGAAGCATAATTCTCAGGGATAACTTCTTCCCTTAAAAGATCACCCAAATATTAGTAATAACTCTTTTACCCTTCCTATATTAGGCCACAGCTATCCGAATTTCCCTTGGGATCTGTACTTTCTTTTCTACTTCTTTCTTTTCTCTTTTATTTTAAATTTAGTAAATTTTTTCTTTTTGTTTCCTTTTCTATTCAAATGTTTTCTTCTGAGCGTTTTCTTTTTCTTTCCACAGCAAATTCTTTACCTCCTCCACTTTCTCACAGTACATAATTGGTATATATAATCTCATCTCTTAATTTCACCGGCATTACCTCCCCTTTCTGACTCCAAATTGGTTAACTCTCTTTAACCCCCCAGTATTAAGACTGTGTAAATATTACTGCTGTAATTGTTAATCTGAGTAACACTTATTTGTTCTTGAAATCTGACATATGTAATAGTAATATACTAGTTCACCAAAAGAATTGATTATCACTAACACTAGTTGCATAGGCTGAATACTAAAGTCCATTATAATGTGTGCTAAATAACTAATTTACTACTGTTTATTGTAAGCTTTGGTTGTATATATTGACAGTTTGCTACTAGCGCACGAGGTGTTGGAATTCTGTAAGGGTAACAAATAGTTCAGAGTAAAGGGGGCTATCTTTTGAAATCAACTCTCCTGGCAAAACTCCATTTCACATAAGGATTGGGACAGATCTCCCAATCCAATAGCTTAGTCCTTAAGGCACAAGACAGGAAAAAAAACCACCGAACCTTGTATTGCTTCAACAAAGGGTTCACCTGGCAAATAAGAGAGAAGAATCTCTTCAGACATGAGGAATCAAACTGGAAGAGGTTCACATCAATCCCCAAACTCCCCTGGTAAGGGTGCTATGGCCAGGGACTGGGATGAAAATCTAGAACAATATATCAATGAGATAATAACAAAAAAGAACAATGACTTAAAAGAAGAGATAATGAAGGGAATAACTGAGAAAACTCAGGACTTGAAAGACTCGATCATTAAAATAATAGATTCTCTCAAAAAGGAAGTTACAGACCTCAAATCTGCAGTCAATGACATGAGAGAGACCATGCAAGAATTCAATAATAGACTAACTAGAGTAGAAAATAGAACCTCTGCTATTGAAGGAAGAACATCCGATAATGAAGACAAGTTGCTCAAGCTAGAGCTCCCTGACACCAAAAATTAAGAAAAACAATTAAGAGATCATGACCAGTATTTCAAGAATGTCTGGGATGAAATGAAAAGGAACAATCTGAGAGTAATTGGAATACAGGAAGAAATTGAGACACATACCAATGGTATGAGGAATATTCTCAAAGAGATCATGAAAGAAAACTTTTCCCACATAAAAATAGAATCTGACATGCTCATCCAGGAAGTTTACAGGACACCCAATAAGCCTAATCAAAAGAGAAACTCACCAAGACACATCATATTCAAAATGTACAATAGGGATACCAAAGAAACTATATTAAAAGCAGCAAGGGAGAAACTCCAAATCACATTCAGAGGCAAGCCAATAAGAATTGTCTGTGACTTTGCAACCCAGATGCTGGAAGCAAGAAGGTGTTGGAATAATAACTTTCAACATCTAAATTACCACAACATGCAGCCTAGAATTCTATACCCAGCAAAACTCAGCTTCAAAATTGATGGAGAAATAAAAACATTCCATGATAAAACAAAACTGGCAGAATTTGTCAACAGAAAACCTGCCTTACAAAGAATTCTCAAGGAAATACTCCAGACAAAAGAACAAGCACTTGATGCCCAAAGTCCACAAGCTGAAGAAATTCAGTGAAAGTATCACACAGCAAGAACTAACCAAGGCAACCACAGAACTAGCTAAACAAGACACAATGTCTACGAATCAATTACACACGTCTATCTTAACACTGAATGTGAATGGTCTAAATGCACCACTTAAAAGACACAGACTTGCAGACTGGATCAAAAAACAAAATCCAACCATATGTTGTTTACAAGAAACTCACCTAGCAGGCAAAGACACCCACAGATTAAGGGTGAAAGGATGGAAAAAAAAATCTACCATGCTTACGGGCCAAGAAAAAAAGCCAGTGTCGCTATACTTATATCCGACAAAGTAAATTTCAATCATAAATCAATCAAAAGACATAAAGAAGGCCACTAGTTAATACTAAAAGGAACCCTTGAACAGGAAGAAATAATCATAGTTAATATTTACTCTCCGAACAATAGAGCACCCAACTACGTGAATAAATTACTTCACGACATCAAACCTCTTGTGGATCACACACAATAATAATTGGAGACTTCAACACTCTGTTGTCACCCTTAGACAGATCATCAAAATAAAAAATCAATAAAGAAATCTGCAGCCTAAATAACTCCATAAATCAAATGGACTTAATAGACATATATAGAATTTTCCATCCCAGGTTAGCAGAATACACCTTCTTCTCTGCAGCACATGGATCCTTTTCCAAAATAGACTGTATTCTGGTTCATAAAGATAATAATCTCAGCAAATATAAAAAATGATATCATCCCATATGTCCTTTCAGACCACAATGCTATGACCCTAATGTTCAATAGCAATAATCATAACAGAAAACACATATATTCATGGAGATTGAATAATACCCTATTAAATGAAGAATGGATCCAAGAAGACATGAAAGAAGTAATCCAAAAATTCTTGGAAGAGAATGAAAATGAAGACACAACATATCAAAACCTCTGGGACAGCATGAAAGCTTTCCTAAGGGGAAAATTCATAGCACTGAGTGCCCTCATTAAAAATGAAGAGAGATCCCAAATAAAGGAGCTTATGTTTCATCTCAAAGCCCTTCAAAAGGAAGAAGAATCAAACCCCAAAGCCAACAGAAGACAGGAAATAATCAAGATCAGAGCCGAAATCAATGAAATTGAAAACAAAAAAACAATAAAAAGAATTGATGAAACAAAGAGCTGGTACTTTGAAAAAATAAACAAGATAGATAGGCCCCTAGTAAATCTAACCAAAAGAAGGAGAGAAATGAAGAAAATCAATAAAATCTCCAATGATAACAGAGTGATCACCACCAACCCCATGGAAATCCAACAAATTATAAGATCATATTTTGTAAACCTATACTCCTCCAAATTTGATAACTTGGAAGAAATGGATAAATTTCTTGACACATACAACATCCCTAAATTGAATCAGGAAGATATTGAATTCCTAAATAGCCCAATCACAGGCACTGAAATCCATATTGCAATTAAAAGACTACCAAAGAAGAAAAGCCCAGGACCTGACAGCTTCTCTGCTGATTTTTACCACACTTT
>PVKS010034557.1:0-20785 GCA_004027875.1 Aplodontia rufa
ATAGGATACACAGAATAATGTCTACTTTTTTATATTTGCTTAGATTTCCTTTGTTAACTAGAATATGATCTGTTTTGGAGAAGGATCTATGTGTTGCTGAGAAGAAGATATATTCTGACAATTTGGGGTGGAATATTCTGTAGATGTCTGTTAAGTCTGTTTGATTTATGGTGCTGTTTAGACTGTAGATCTCTTTATTGTTTTTTTTTTTTTTTTTTTTTTTTTTTTTTTTTTTTTTTTTTTTTTTTTTTTTTTTTTTTTTGCTTTTTTTGATCTATTAGTGATAGAGGAGTGTTAAAGTCTCCCAGTACTATTGTGTTGAGGTCCACAAGTTATTTTGTGCCTTGGAGTAATTTTTCTACATAGTTGTGGGCATTGGTATAGATTTACTATGATTATTTCTTCCTGTTGTATTGTTCCCTTTACTAAGATGTAGTGGCCTTCTTTATCTCTTTTGATTAATTTCTGTTTGAAAACTACTTTGTTAGGTATAAGAATTGGAACTCCAGCTTGCATTCTTGGGCTGTATGCCTGATAGATTTTTTCCATCCTTTTACCCTTAATCTATGGTTGTTATAAACTATAAGGTGGGTTTCCTGTAAGCAACATATTGTTGGATTTTATTTTTTGATCCAATCTGCAGGTCTGTGTCTTTTGATTAGTGTATTGAGACCATTCACTTTCAGTGTAAGAATACTTATGTGGTTTTTGTTCATATTCATTGTGTTTTATAAGTAAGTTCTGGGCTGTCTTAGTTGTCTATTGATAGCATGTACCTTTATTGAATTTCTTGTTTATTGGTTTTGAGGAATATTAGCTTGTTCTTCTATATGGAGTTTATCTTTGAGAATTCTTTGTAATTCTGGCTTTCTGATCACAAATACTGCAATGTTCTTATCATTAAAAGTTCTTATTTCCCCCTCAAATTTGAAGCTGAGTTTTGCTGGGTATAATATTCTTGGCTGCATGTTGTGTTCATTCAGGCTGTTGAAAGATCTGCTTCTATGATCTTCTCACTTCCAGAGTCTGAACTGAAAAGTCAGATGTGATTCTTATTAGTTTGCCTCTGAATGTGATTTGGCGTTTCTCCTTTGCCAGTTTCAATATTGTTTCCTTCATTTCCCTGTTGTACATTTTGAATATGTGTTTTGGTGAGTTTGTCATTTTATTAGGTCTGGTTGGAGTACTATAAGCTTCCTGGATGAGCATATCTGACTCTATTTTTATATAGGCCAAATTTCCTTTTGCAATTTTCTTGAGAATATTCCTTATCCCATTCATTTTTGTTTCAGTTTCTTTCTGTATCCCACTTACTCTGACATTGTTTCTTCTCATTGCATCCCAGATATTTTAAAAATTTTGTTCATGTTATTTGAGTTTTCTTTTCTTTTTTTGTCATCTGTGTGCTCTAGCTTGCTCAGCCTGTCCTCATTGTCAGAAATTCTTTCTGCAAGAACTGAGGTTCTGTTTCTGTAGAAGTTAGACTATTACTAAATTCTTCCATGGTTCCTCTCATGTCATTGACTGCAGATTTTAACTCTGTTAGCTCCCTTTTGAGTATGTCTATTTCTTTGATAATAGTTTTTTCATCTCTTGAGTTTTCTCAGTTCCTTCATTATATCTTCTTTTAGCTCAGTGTTCCTTTTAGTAATCAATTCACGATAATATTTTCAACTCAACCCCTTTCCATGTCATCCTTTTTATGGGAGTTTTGGGTTTGAGGTAAACTTCTCCTTGTTTGATTCCTCATTTTTGAAGAGTTTCTTCTGGATCTCTGAATTGAGATTTCCTGAGAAGAAAGTAACAGTTCTCCAGGTGGTTTATCCTTGCAAGTCAAATGGTCAGATCAGCCACCAACTCTTTGATGATCACCTTTTCCCAGATGCTGTTTCTGCCTGGGTCCTTGTGATGTTCTACCTTTTGGTTCCAGACTCAAGGTTGCAAATCTGTACCTACTGGAATGCAGGGCGTCAGGTAGGCAGTGCTGCTGCAGGTGGGGAACCACTACCCTTTTTTGGTCTTGAGCAGGGACTGCTCTGAATGGGATCTTATCATTCTTGTCCTGAGCACCTTGCAGTTGGACTCAAACAGGCCCATATGGGCACACAGAGCATCAGATAGGCAGGGGTGCATCCAGCCTAGAACCTCCCTTGGTCTGTTCAGGGCTGCGCTGGATGGTGGTCCTACCAGTGGTGTCCTGAGTGCCTTACAGTGGGATTCAAAGAGGCCCCAACCAGAATGTCGGGTGTCAGGTAGGTATGGCTGCTCCAGGCGGGGATCTTCCCTTTTTGGTCCTGAGCAGGGCTTCTCTGGATGTGGGTCCTACTGGTTGTGTCCTGGGCATCTTCTGGTGGGACTCAAAACCTGTTATTATATACTACTGATACTATAAGATAAGTACATATAAGATTACTTATATTTTACTATATTAAAATCAATGCATATTAATATACTATATGGTCATCTTTTTTTTTACAAGTGTGTATAAATATAGAGATATAATTAACTGAAGTCAATTGATCTCAAGAGTTGTCTCTTGTATTTTTTATTGTATAGTCTGGAAGATATTTTTAAGATTGACAGTCTCATGAAAAGTAAAAGAATTAATTCTTGAGATCCCAACTTAGTAGCTAACCTGGAATTGGATCCCAAATCAAAATTTCATTATTATCTACCTTTATGTTACTATTGGAGCACATTCCTATGAAATGTCTGATACATGTTTTCTCTTTTCTATTTCATCTTTACTCTTTTCTGTACTTGAAGCTCCCTAAACTGCACAGTAATAATTACTTTGTTTCTTTAATTCACTTTCATTTTTTTCTTTTATGATGTTTTATCTCAAAATCTCCATAATTCTTCATTTTGATAAAATTTGTATTTAATTTTAGTTTTGAAAATATTTTCATATTACTAAACTGTTTTAAAATTCACTTGCATGATTTTTATTTTATGTTAGAGCTTATATTTCATGTAGTGTAAAAAGCATAGTAGCTAAATCTCATGAAAAATGTAGTGGTCATCTTTTCCGTATATAAATTAACTATAATGAAAATAATACATTCATGCATAGAATTGAAGAGTGTCCACCAATCCTGACGTGGAGATAGACTTTCATGGAAACTGAGGCACCATGATCTAAATGTTCATGCCCAGCCCCTGAAATTTGCATACTGAAATCTTCACCTGCAAGGTGATGGTATTAAGAGGTGGCATGATATAATTCATATATGGAAACTAAAACTCTGACCTCATAGAAACAGAAAACAAACTGATGATGACCAGAGGCTTGGGTGGTGGTGGTGGGAATGGGGAATTGTTGGCCAAATGGTACAAATTTTTAGATACACAGGATAAATAAGTTTTGAGATCTATTGCCTATAATCAATAAAATGCATTGTATATTTCAAAAAAAACCTTAAAAGTAAATTCCAATTTCTTTTGCTATAAAAATGTTAATTAGGTAAGCTAATATTCCAATTTCTTGCTATAAAATATTAAGTAGGTAAGCTGATAGTATATTAATCAGCTTGATTTAATTATTCCTTATTGTTTACATACCTTAAAACATTGTTACCTCCATACAAATATAATTATGATTATTAATTTAAAAATCAATAAGGAAAAATAGAAAATTCAGTACTAAACTCAGTAATGAAAGTGGAACTTACTGGAAAACTTTGAGAAAATTAAAAGAAAATATTTTGAAAACTGTGTTCTGACAAATTACCTAGCTTAGATGTTATGGCAAACTAAGATACAATCTATCAAAATCGACTTGTGAAGAAATAGATAATCAAAATAGGTATATAATAAGGAAATATACAGTCCCAAATTATGATGGTTAAATTTATAATTTTTGACAATTATAATGATGCAAAAGAAATATGCATTCAGTACAAACCAGACTTCCAATATTGAAGCATAATCTTTTTCCAGACTAGTGATATCCTCTTTGATACTATTATGATGCTGGGCAGGGGCAGTGAAGCCTAGCTCCCAATCAACCAGGAAATCATGAGGGTAAAGAATAACTATCTACAGTGTATTATAGTACTGAGCTACAATGCTCAGTGAATAAATAAATATATTAAATGCATTTTTATTGAGAAATTTAGTTGTTGAACAATCATACAAATTTTTAACAAAATAATATAAAATGTATATAGATTCTGAAGATTAGATTTACCCCCAAGAGTGCCTCTCCAGTTACCCACCCTTATCCCCCCTTCCCCTTCCCACAACATCTCTAAAAAAAGTATTCGGTTGTGTAACATTATATGATATCTGGATTTAACATCTGATAATAGACCACCTTTTTCAATGGTCAGGGTAAATGCATTTTAACTTAAGATATTTTAAACTTATGATGGACATATTGGATAAAACCCCATTGTAAATTGAGGGGCAACTATTATATTAACATAGCAATTATAGATATTCCCACAGAGTTGGGTGCAGTGGTGCATGTCTGTAATCCCAACTACTCAGGGGCTGAGGTGAGAGGATCTTCAGTTTGAGGCCAGCCTCACCAACACGGCGAGACCCTGTTGCAAAATAAAAATGGGCTGAGTGGTAGAGCTCCCTGGATTAAATTGTGTGTGTGTGTGTGTGTGTGTGTATGTACATACATACATAGACATGTGGATACACAGATGACTTCATGGTGTAGTCTACCAAATATATAAAGGAGATTTCATAGCACAAGCAGTGAACAATCTAAAACTGAAATTAACAAATTTAATTATATTTATCAGTCACATCAAGGACACAATCTATTTAGGAATGAATTTTTAAAAAGTGCAAGTCTTGTATATTGAAAACTATAAAACATTGTTGAAAACTATTAAATACCTAAATAAATACAAAGCTATCCAATATTCATATATCAGAGAATTTAATATTGTTACATAGTATATAAGCTGATGTACACACATTGAACACAATCTTTAAGAAAAGTACCAGATGTCTTTTTGCAAATTTGATAAATTGTTCCTAAAATTCATATAGAAATTTAGAGGAATCAAAAAAATCAAAATCAAAACAATACTGAAAACAATAAAGCTGGAGAACTCACATATCTCTTCCAAAAGTTAATACAAACCTAGAAAGTATAGTATGGGCAGAAAAATATATTGAATAATGGAATCAAATTGAGTCCATAACAGTGCTTTAACTTTATGGCAAATTGATTTTAGATAAGGTTGCCAGGACAATTCAACTGTGGAAAGAATACCCTTTTCAACAAATGGTGCTTGAACGATTGCACTGTAGGGGATGGGGCAATGGCTGGGTGGTTGGAGTGTTTACCAGGCATGTATGGGGACCCACGTTCAAACCCCAGCACCACATACACATACAATACTGTCAGAGAAACAAAAGCCAGGTGAAAAAAATAAAATTGATTCTCCTTTCTCTTACTCTCCCCCCTCTGTTAAAAAATAACAGCACAGTAAATAATCAACGCATAGCAATAATGAAGGTGGACCCTTACACATTGTGTACAAGTGTTAGCTCAACATAGATCAAAGACCTAAAACTACTAAACTCTTATAAGAAAGCTTAAGAATTAATTTTCGTGGGCCACTGGTTCCACCATCTTTTCTAGAAAGGGCATGGATAGTGTATAAGTAACAATAGAAAGATTGAGTGATTTGGACTTCATATAAATTTAAAGATTTTGAACACCAGAAAACACAATCAAGAAAATAAAAATCAGTGGTGTGAAGGCAAAGGAGGAGAAAAAAAATGCATCAGTTTCTTAAATATTACATATATTTTGTATGCTCATGTAAAAAAACCTTTTTAGATAAGAGTTTAAATGAATGAATGAAATATTTTACTAAAAAAAAAGGCCTTGACTGTAATATGTATGTTATGGATATGAATAAACATCTTTGAAATGAGAAATGTGCATAATGGATTTCTGTGTAAGAAAGCCTAAATAAAAAATATTAGCAATTAATATATTTAAAGTTCTTAAAATAATCACCAGCAATTTGTAAAATTATAAATTCTCCCTTTGTATATTCTCTTCAAATAAGTAAGTTTTTAAAGTAACAGTAAAGACAGTCATCTACTTACAATGGGTTATATCCCAATAAAGCCATCATAAATTAAAAACATGAGAAGTCAAAAATACGTTTAAAACACCTAATCTACAGAATAGCATAGCTTCCACTGCATTGCTTGTGTCCCCTGGTGACCGTATGGCTTACTGAGAGCTTGCTAGCTGCCACTGTGCAGCAATTGCAGAGAGTATTACATGGCACTTCACTAGCCTGGGACAGAACAAAATTCAAATTGTTTAGAACAATTTCTACTGAATGTATGTGCCATCTGCACCGTTGTAAGGTAATAAAATTGAGTCAAGGATTGTGTGTTTTGGTATGAGTCTGATGGATTCTCAATATGTTCATTCTCTGTCCCCTCAACTCGTTTGAATGAGGGCATCAGTTTTAAAAGATTGTGGTGTTTGCTCTTTGCCTTAACAACTGTCCTCTGGCGAGACATTCTGAGCCAGGATGATTTAATTAGTGGTGTCTCTAGGAAGGTCTATTCCCAGAAGGAGCTCCGCATCTTGTAAAGGTCATTTGTGAACAATCTGATTCATTCTTGTCTCTGCAACTTCACACTCTTCCTGTCCTCTATAGGAATTCTCCGGATGCTTCTCCTTTTGTTTCATTTTCCCTAAGAAAGTTTTCATTCACTTCTGTGATTAAATTCTAATTTATGTGCTTTTGTTTCCCATACTCACTGATGTTAGCCTTAGGTAGGTTCTGTGTTCACATATGTGAATAGCCTCTCGGTTTCTGCTCTTGGAAGTTTTGCTGACATGCTGGGAAAAATCATGAACGTGCCAAGTGTTGCCCACTCTCCACATAGGTCTTTTACTGTTAGATACCCCAATTCCATTGCCTTGTGCAAAACTTAAAAATATGAAATTGTTTTAACTTATCCCCTATCTCTAAATTGAGTTGTATTATATGAATTCAACTTTTATGTTTTAAACCTGTTTGTTTTCCTTCTCAATGTCTAGTTCAGGCCTCTATTCATTTCTTCTCACAAGGAATTACTCTAATAGCCTCCTAACTTTCCTCTCTTCTTCCTAGTGTTCTTCTTAAAAACTGCCCAATGAATCAGTACATCACTGATGTTCTTCTGACTCCAAATGATATAGGATCATTATAGAAGAAAGGAAAATACTTTAAAAGCACAAATAAGGAAGAAAGGAATTCCCTTAATCTCATTAACTTCAGATAGCTATAATTATCATTTTGACATTTTTCTCCAGTTTTAATTATATGTAGTTTTCCGAGCAAAATCCTAGGTCATTTTGTTTCCCATACCATGTTGAACATGTCAGAGACTTTTCTTGATTTCCTAATATTTCTATTAATACCACCTTTTAATAACTGCATGTATACATATATATTTATATACTTACATGCTTTTTTGCCAAATGGATATGTCAGAATTTACTTGATCCAACTTTTTAAAGGATTTCAGGTTTTCCCTAGCACAAATAGTTTGATCCTGAATAAATTCTTGTGTTTACTAATTTTTATCTTTACTTAGGATTATTTCTGACAGATTTCTAAAAATAAAAGCAATGGATCAAAAATGTGGATACTTTTATGTCTCTTGTTACATGTTGAAAAGTTATCAGAAATGTTTCATTTCAGCACTACATACCAATGTCTCATTCTAAACATCAAATCCTTGATCATGTAGATATTGAAAATCATTCTCTACTTTTAAAATAGACATTGTCTTATTATACTAACATAGAATATTTTGTAGTTGGTTATTTAAAACATATTTCCAGTATCTAATGACTGTATGCCCTAACCTGGTTTTAATTTGATGCAGTAAGGTAATTTTTCCTGTACTAATCTTTTAATAAAGTGGATTATTCCCTATTCCTCATTATCTCCTGTGCTTGACTGAGGACTGGTATGTAATTCCATGTTACTTGTTTTTGCATCTGATTTGTCATATGTATTATCAATGTTTCCCCCTACATCTGTCAGTCAAAATTTATCTACATTTCAAGATCCATCTTAAGTGTTGTTTTTCTCATAAGATCATTTCAGATTCTATCCAATATAATTTATTTCTACTTTGGAACTCTATATCAGTTTTGTACTTATTTGAGGATGTTTACCTTGTTATATCTTTTACCATAATTATAAGTCCTAGTGATTTGTATTATAACAGTAATTTTTTTAAATTTTGGGAACAGGAAGTATCAGAATTGCCAGGCCATTTCATAAAGTAGCTCACTTTATGATAATATGCATATATTTGGTTTTTAAGTTACAAAGTGCATATCCACCCTTATTTTTATATTGTCTTCCACAAGTTAAGAAAGGTTATTCAACTTGTGCCTTAATTTAACTATTCCTGGCCACATAAGGGTCAACAAGTGAACCCTAAGCATGATCACTCCATGTGGAAAGAGTCCTTAAAAGAACAAAAGTTATGAAAGGGTGTTGATTTATTTTGTTATATTATCTCTGATCATTAAGCCCTCATAAAGGAGATTCTTTGAGTTAACCTTTCTACCTTAAACATTTCTTACATTTTCCTAGGCTTCCACCTGATGGAATGAGAAGAAAAAAGGCCATCAAAGAGATTTATTTTTCAATAAACAGAATTCCTAGTTAAATTTTTTCTGCAAATATTTTATAAGAATCTTTAGGAAAAAATACAGTAGCTTTCTAGAATGGTTGGTTTTACTTAAAGGGCTGCACAAGAGAGTTGGAGACAGCAAGTAATTTGCCAATATTTGCTTTAGTCTAACCTTATGTTTAGCTTTTAGTCTTTTGAAAAGTCACTACTAAAATGATTAATTAGACTTCTCATTAAGTATTTATAATTCCTTTTGAATGTCTTTACTTAATATAAGTGTGGATAAGAGATACGTTAAAATATGAAGTCTTGCAGTATGAGATTTTTTGAGTACTTATGAAATGATTCTTTGGACTTTTTGTGTAATAGAGATTAACTATATACATGTTTTATTAAAATTTATTGTGAAGCGGCTTGATTTAATGAATTGTTTTACTTTTGCAAGGCCTTGGAATACATATTTAATGTCTCTTTAATTCATATTGTTTTCTTACTGCCTAATTTTCCTTAGATACTTGTATTCATTTTCCTTAAAATTTAATGAAATTATTAAATGTACTTTAAAAATTGGATAAGAATTTTATCTATGAATTCCCTATCATTGGTCAAAAATATCAACTTTATGTTTATCTTGCATTATTAACAAATGTCTTTTTCATACAAATCATAAATTTAGCATCAGTTTGTGATTTGTCAGTGATATATTAATTGTTTTGGGGGAGCTTGTTTTCCTTCTTCTGTAGATAATTTTTGTGATGTTTAAATAATTTATATATTTTAGAGCTAGTAGAAAATATTCCTTGAATTCTGTCTGATAAGCTTCTATCATTTTGGCTTCTGATGTACAGCATAATTTTCCCTGGATTTATAACTCCATTAATGATTTTGGCCTTTCTGCTTAAATGAGAATTCAATTCCTTTTGTTTTCTTCAAGTATAGAAATCACCTCAAATTTCATCTCAATCTGCATAGATGCCCAAAAGTTCTTTCATTTTCAAATTTCTTTTATTTAATGAATAAACCAGCTATATTAATTTAAAGAAATAATTGAGTGTCAGCTGAACTCTGATACAAGTAGTAGGGATTCTTTCCATACTCATCGAGATCCTTTATCAGACCTGTAAAACTAACACATATGCAATTATTTACACATTTTAAATATACTGAATATATACAATACACTACACACATGCATATACACAATGTTGTTTGTGTGTGTGTGTGTACATGTGTGTATATCCTTCAGATGTTGGAACATTTTGATAACTTCCAAATGTTAGTGTACTTTGTGATTTTTTGACAAGTTACATAATCATTCTGTGCCTTGGCTTTTTTAATCTGAAAACTAGACGAATGATATGAGTTTTGAGATTATTAGAATATTCAGTATTTGAATACCTAGCAGAGTGCATGGCAAATATTTGATGCTCAGTATGTGACGTTCTTTGTAGCAAGTTTAGCATATTTGAGAACCAGGGATGGCTGTTTCTAGATTTGGAAGTAGGCTCAGTTGATCAACCCACTTATTATTAAGTGCTAAGAACATTGATGGGATTTAATGGAGATAGTATAGGGACAGATGCTTTTACAGTTCTAACCAAGTGTTATTAAATTGCTCAATAATAGTGTCTTTTCTGATATGTTCTATTTAAGTTATAAAATAATTTCTTATGAACAATAAATTAACCAATCTTTCTATGCTTATTATATAGTGTTTATATCATAAACATATCTTCATAGCATGCATATATTGACTTTTTGCTTTTTAACTTTTTAAACAACATATACTATTTTAAAATGTATTTTTTAACTTAAAATGGCATACAGGGATATCTGTCTAGGTCACATATCTAGTATTTATGATAATTGAAAATAATTCAATACAGAATATATCTTATGGAAGAGAGAAAGAGATGGGAGAAGAGAATATCCTATGTCAATTTACAAAGATGAACATAGTAATCTGGAGCCACAGGGGAATGTGTTTACATGTTGGATTTACCACTAATGGCCCTCTAAACTTGGGAAGGATTAATTTTTCACTGTCTTCATTTCCTCATTATAATATTCAAATAGTCAAAATACCTAATTCAAAGAGATGCTAAGAGGATAAAAAGGGTTAATATATGTAATATGTTAAGAATAAAGTCTGGCATTCAATATGATCAAAGCAAAGGAAAAACTCAAAAAGTCTTTGCTGTTGTTCATGGATACTGTTCTTCTTTCCACTCTGTCAATAGGCCACAGCATCAAGACCTTGCTCTCCTCCCCAAACACTTCAGAGTTTCCCTAGAATGTAATATGCTTCTGGTCCTGATTTTTAAGATAAAATTTACATATGGTGATATGCATAAGCATACCTTAAATGTATCCCTTGATGAATTAGACAAACACTGCAAACCCAAATCTTTAACAAGTTATAGAATTTTGCCATCATTCAAAACATTCTCTATATGCTTCTTGCCAATCTCTGGCCCAACCCCCAGGGTCAATTATTCTGTTTTCTTTCTCTTTTCTTTTCATTATAAATTAGTTTTACATGAAGCATTTAGAACTCTATAATGAAATCAAATAGCAAGTGTTCTACAGTGCTCTCTTGCAATCAGAAGAATGCTTTTGAGACTAATCCCTGCTGAATAAATTAGTAGTTCATTTTTTTTTTTTAGGAAAGAGAAAGAGAATTTTATTGTTTTTAATCTGGTTTTATTTTTCCTCCACTTAGTTTTACATGTGGTGCCAGGTATTCTCGTGCATGATAGGCAAGCACTCTACAACTGAGCCATCTCTCCAGCCCAATTCATTCCTTTTTTGTGACTAAATAATCAGTTACATTGTAAGACCACATATTGTTTATGCACTACCTCCTGGATGAATAGCTTTTGACTTCTAGTATAAATCTAGTGATATTCTTATACAAACCTCTTTTTTGGACGGGTATTTTGTCTCCTGATTAAAAAAATTATTGGAATATAGATTAGTTATATGTCTAATTTTACAAAACAACAGACATTTTTATAAGGTAAACCATTTTACTCTCTCCCAAACTATACATAAGATTTCCAGTTGCTTTGCATCAATACAAATATTTGATTTTTTCAGTTCTTAAAATTTCAGTTATTCCAGTCCCCCGTCCATCTATTTACAAATAAATACACTTCTTAAAAATTCTGGAACTATTGGCGATTCTTATTTCTTTCTTGTACCTTTTCATTAATTTCAGTTTTTAAAAATCGTTTTAATAATAAATTGAGCAGTTATTTTATGAAGTTTAAAATAGCTAAAACATGTTATGAAAATACTTATCAATCTTAGGCAAATGATTATAGTACTTGTAGTGAGAGAAAATTTCAGACATTTTATTACATAATGATGCAGAATAACTATATTCTATATCAATTTAGATAACATTTCTTTGAGAACTGTTTATTGATGGAAGAACTGATCCAAGTGATGATGAAGAAACTAAAAACAATGATTCCTGTGAGATACTTGAATAAAATATTTTGTACATCTTGATATTAAAACTAGTTTTTCCAAAGAATTTTTATTTAATGATATTTTAAGCAGCATTAACTAATATAAAGATTAAAATGAAATAGTTTTTTTGTCTACAAGTTTCTTAATTCCAATTTGTAAAAATGTTTCAAATAATCATATCACTGGTAAATTTGGCTATGTATATTAGTTTTGAAATGTATAATTTATTAATACTCTTAATAACATCTATAATATTTAGTAAGTTTCATGTCCACTAAATAATTTTTTAAAAAGAACACTTTTAATGCATGGAGATAATTTGACTTCACATACCAATTTCTAGAAGTTGAGCCAAGAAATACGTGATTTTTTCAAGATTACACAGAGAGTACAACACTTGAACTAAGTCCAGGATATTTTTCTGCCTCCTAGAATCATACTTGTTCCATTTATATCACATTATTTTGAAAAGGAAGAAAATATCCATACATACCATTTTAATAGTATTGTCTTAATATTTAAAATATTTTATATTAAGATATTCTTCTGCCCTGGGCTATTTTAAATACAGCATTATTTTTGTACATGGTAGAGTTAGCTTCTAGAATAATTTAACTCAAATTTGTTTGGTAAATGTAACTTGACGGTTGATGAGATATTTTCTGACCTAAATATTTTTCCATGGTTCTCAAATTCTTTTTCTTAAATTAGTTTAACTCCTTAAGGACCTCCTGAATGTTAGTGATATGTTTATCATGTAAATGTGAACATTAATGCATTATAAACAGATTATTTAGTAAAATTCATTGTCGCTGGATAAAAGCCTAGCGGAAAAAGAAGACTTTCCTGAGGGGATCAGATGAGTTGTATTTATCACCAAAGTGAACACATTTCTTGGAGCATTATACTTAGAGTTTGCAGCTCCCAACTGAACATTTGTGTCCTAATTATTACATGTATATTAGGTGCCTCTGTTCAGTTGAGATAACTGCTGTTCAAATGGAGGTAGAGATAACTGTGAAATTGTTTACCACACATGATAATAATTGTCAGTCCTAATGTAGAAATCCACACATAATCATACCATATTTCTCTTATCAGCTCTAGCTTATTTAAACATATTTAAATAAACAAAATAACATTGCAGTTGGGTGATAGATTTTTTTTTTAGGAGGTGGGGGAGAGAGAGAGAATCAATTTTATTTATTTTTCCATCTGATCTTTGTCTCTCTCACACTTAGATGTATATGTGGTGCTGAGATTTGAACCCATGTCCTTGCTCACCCAGGCAAGTGCTCCACTCCCAGGGTGTGTAGAGATTTCTGAAAATGATTTTAATCTATAGCCATGCATTTTACAAAATCCCATTTTTTAGATATAGTTATAAAAATTGATGTTTCACATTGGGGTAATATTCTTAGTGACGATGTAGCTATGTATGTTGGTAACAATTGGGCCAATTACACTTAGAGTCAAGTGAAATACCAACAATATCCACATAAGAATTGTATTCACGCCTGAGTAACAGAGATCTAAAAAACAATAGTTAAAACAAACTTTGGGGTATTTTTTTATGCTACGTGACAAGTCACCAGATGACCACATGAAAAATGTTAGGGTCAGAATTCTGATGTTTTTTTCACCTTTTCCTTTTAGTGGCAATATGCCTGTCCTAGTAGCAACATGTTTTCTCATTCTAGGTAGAAAGAAAGAAGAGCTGGTGTCTATATTTAGGAAACAAAAATTCCCCCAGTTTTTTTTTTCTTTTATTTATTTGTTTTTGAGAGACTAGAGAGGAGAGAGAGAGTTGAGAATTTTTTTAATTTTTTCATCTGGTTTTGGTTTTCCTCCATTTAGTTGTGTATATGGTAATGGGGATTGAACCCACATCCTTGCAAATGCCAGGAAAATTCTCTTCAATCCTTCCCAATATTTTATTAACCAGAAGTATGCCACGTGGCCACACATTTAAGTGTATGAGAAATGGAATTTTTATCATGGCACTTGAAACATCCAATAAAATTCTTGTTAGTAAAGGAAAAGGAGAAAGCTCATACTGAGAAAGCAAGTAGAAGCCCTTGAAATAAGATTGCTTATATAATGCATCTCTTCCCACAACTGTTATTCTATGCTGAGAAGTGTCACTTAACTCTACACTGAAACAGAATATAAATGTATTTATTAGAATACTTTTACCTAACTATCCTCCCAACTCTGTTGTCAGTCAAAACTGACAAATTTTATAGTAATTGATTTTTACAGTATGCTTACTACCATATGATGATCATGTATCCTTAATAGCCATTAATGAACAATTTCTGCAGTCTTTAACACACAGATTAAATATTCAATTAATGATATTGTGTTATTAGAAAGGATTCATTTTAACTTCAGACATCCAAGCAAAATCAAACTTTGCATTAAAGAAAAGCGAAAAATCATCTTCCCTTGGTCACTGCATATGGAAGGTGACAAAGAGAGCAACACTCAGTCCAGAAAGCAGAGAACAATTAGGAGTGTTTAGTGTATACAAAGACACATGATTGCCCCTGAAAATCAATTTGTAAACTTTCTATGTACTGCAAAATAATAGAGTGTAATAAATGATCTCATAGTACTTGAATAATTTGTTCCAGTCCTATAAAGAGATGTAAAAAGTTGACAAATGGAGAAAATACCATTCAGTTACTATGCCTTCCTTTTTCAAAAAGAAAGACTTCAGAAAAATTGGCACTGATCTAATTGCTATGGAATACACCTACCAGACCTACAGGCACAATAATTGAACTTTAAAAACTGGGTTGGATGACAGACTGTGGAGACTTCAATTGTGGATAATGAAAAATATGGAAAAATTATCTTCCTTCTAGTATTGTCCAATCACTCTCTCCAAACTATCTGCTTTTTACTTGGTTCTAGAAGTTATCATCATCTTGTCCAGAGCAAAGATAAATAACTGTT
This sequence comes from Aplodontia rufa, assembly GCA_004027875.1. NCBI lineage: Eukaryota > Metazoa > Chordata > Mammalia > Rodentia > Aplodontiidae > Aplodontia > Aplodontia rufa. Next base: position 15,073 of record PVKS010034557.1, read on the forward strand.
AATAGTGCATATGTATTATTGCTTATATGAAATATTCAAATGCTAACTTTGAGGGGAGAGGGTCAATCAAGTTCAAGGGTTTTTCCATTCCTGTTTCTCATATTGTCTTAATGCTGTTAAGACAGTGCTAATGTTATCATGGTTTTATTTTTTCTGAGCCTAGAACCTAGCAATTCCACGAGAAGATAGGTTACTACACATAATTGCCTGAAATGAATACTCCAAATGTGACTATGGTATTCTTGTTATTTTAGTAGACTATTTGTGAATGTCTAAAGCTACATTAGTTGTTGTTATATAAACTGAAAGGAATTTATTAAACAGCAAGTGCAATATATATGCTGATCATATGTATATTTTTGGATTTGTTTTATTTTGTTTCAGTGGTCGGAAATGATGGATTTTATGTAATACTGAAAGGCCAAGCTCGACCGCGCATAAAAGTATATAAAAATCTGTTTGAAAAAAGCGATTCAACAATTTCTTTGCCACCCTACACTAGCTTTGCTTTTGATGAAGACTTTAAAAATTCTTCTCTCTCTGGATTGTACATACCTTCGAATGACTCAGTGGTAAGATATGAATATTTGCTTTTTCCACAAGCAACAAGGTAACTGGATTATTAACTTTTACCCTTTTTTCAGATATTTAAATCCAAATACCTTCAGTGTCCTAAAACAGTCAATAATAATATATACTTTAAAATATAAATTGTGGGGTTGGTGTGGCAGCTTGGTGGTTACAGTGCTTGCCTGCAATGTGTAAGTATGTGGGTTCAAATCTCTGCATTATGTACACAACAAAGTGAGCAATGAAAGCCACATGAAAAACTTAATAAAATTGATTCTCTTTCTCTCTCTCTTACAGTACCTCTCTCTTTAAAAATTATAAATTATACTACCAATATTGAACTGGAAATTTGATTAACATTTTGATACAGGATTCCTTCAATAGGATATTGCTTACTGGTAGGGGTTGTGCAGTACTTTAATAACTGACACAAGGTCAATATGGCTGGTTCACTGAGAGAAAGGGTGTTAGTTTGAATTGGAGGTGAGAGGACAGCCAACTTGAGAACAGGGGAACAAGACTGATCGTCATGATGGAAACAAAATATCAAATCAAGGGTATGTGTTTATCATGTTTGTCTTAAGAGTAATCCTAAGGTAATCAAAGGCTTGATTGCATTATAATCAGAAATTTGCTTGAAAATATTTTATCTACATCTAATATTTTAAGATTATCAGCTGGTCAAAAATGCAAAGTTCAATATATTTCTGCATCTCTGGATACTCCACATGAAGATCAGGTCCAATTTGACTAGAATTTTGACTAAAAAGCATGTTCTAGATTTACGGTGGCCAAGATGTGCAGTCTAGAAAAGTTAAAGGAATGAATTAAACCAAAATTATTTCTCATTGTGGATTGAAGTCAGAAAACCTGGAAACAATATCAAGTTCAATATAATGGGAAAGGATAAAATCAAGAAAGAAAGAGAAAGATGAAAATGAGGCAAGCCCATCAGATTATACTTTTGATAGGGATGGAAAAGAACCGATTTATCTTATCAGTAGTCACATACCATGTGCCTGATGCCATTTTAATCTGCTCTAACAAAAATACCACACTGGCACAGTTGCTGTAATTAACAGCTTAGCAAGGCTGTTTCCTGTTTGAGATTGTATTAGTAAATCTAATCTTCTAGAATTCATTTTAAAGGGCCACATTCCTGAATTGAATGGGATATTATGGGAATCACTACCTCTGCATTCTGCATTAGTTCTTTGAGAGCAGCTGTAGTCTCAGTCATTCCATTTGAGATATAAATATTGTTCATTAGTTACTTTCTTGTCCTTCATGGGTAGAGGGAGAGAGAGACTATTTCACAGGCTGCCACTTGATCTCATGTGATAATTTATATTACACAGACCACAAATCCAGTGTGGGGGTTCTGCCAACTTCCAAGTAGCCATTCAAACCACAAATCTAGGGGCCGTGGAAATTGCCATGAGTACATCGTGGATCCAGTGGAGCCACTGAGAAACAGACCAGAACTACCACTCTATAGTTTATGCATTCTGCATGTTTCTTCATTGAAATAGATAGCCTTGATGACATTTTATGTACAAAGGTTTTAATGTCATGATTTAAAATGTCAGGGCTCCAGTAGTATTCTAGATAGGGGAAAATGGGTTTGCATTGAACAATGGCATTAAACTTCAAGTCTTTACCTTGACCATTTTTTGTTTGTCTTTAGCAAGTTAGCTCATTGACTGTGAAGATAAAAGATAAAACATAATAGATTTCACCAATTACACATTGTCTTTTAGCAGGTGTAATTACTAGTGTCTTGATTATTTTAACAAAATTTGCATCTTAATAATAATAATAATAAACTTATTCTGTTCCCAACCTCAGCTCCTGTGCATATTGAGCCAAAGATATGCTATTTACATCTCTTATAAATCTGGCCCTTTGTTTCAGAGTATTGATAAGCATGTCTCCAAGTAGGCCTACCAGTCATCGCACACACACAAGCATGCACATGGACTTCATTGTCTAACGACATTTTGATGGAACCCGAGGTCACTCAAATGAAAATTTTTAAAAATGCTCGTTTTTTTAAACAGAGGATATAAAACTGTTATTAAAAGGACAGGGGAAACAGTACATGATGAGGCATATCCTGAGAATGAGGACTGGTTAATTCAGAGGGGAAATAAGTTGAGTGTGGATTAGAAGGTCCAGGGAGATGTCCTGGAGTGAATGGACTAGAATTATGCATCTTGGGAGTGGTAGTTTGTAGAGAGTGAAGAAAAGAGGCACCATGCCGTTGCTTCACAGAATTCCATATAATGTTATATAATAAAGGAGCTGCTAGCTACTTTTGTTCCCTGCCCACACTGGGTGGCCTTACATGGTATCAAATATAGCAATGTAGTGCCACTTTTTTTTTTTGCTTCTTTTTTTTTATTAGATATATATAAAGATACAATTGAGGGGGAAACATTATCAAACCATTAATAACCAATGTATATATACTTAGTTTTCCAGGGGTAATGCCAAATCATGGATGCCCAGCTTGGGTTTCCCCTGTTGCTGTTTCCCCCAGAAGAACTCCTGCGTTAAATGGGTATCTCGTGGAAGAATGACATCTGCTTCTGAGATGGTTCCCCCATATTCCCACTCTCCAGTCTTCTAGGAGTTCTTCCTACACCCTCCCCCCTCCACTTTTAAGTGTACAAGTAGTGGAGTCCAAGCACACTTCACAGCTGTGGAAACATGGGCAATTTAGACTCTGAATCAGGTTCCTCATCTGTCAAAACTGACTAATAATAGTATTATTCACCTTGTAAATCATTTTTTGCTTTAGAGATTGTATAAAGCACTGAGAACATGCAAGGTCTTGGCTTTAATCCCCAGCACAACAAAAACAAAACAAAACAAAAAAGGAAAGAAGAAAAGTCCTGAGAACAATACAGGTGCCAAACCCATTGTGAAAGCTCATTTTTACGTAAAGCTGTTTGTGTTCATGATGGTGTTTTGGGTTATCATTTTATCCCTTCGTCCAGTTTTCATCTTCGAGCTCTCATACATCTTGCCAATATATGTCAATAATCTTCCATGCTTACATATACTCTACAAACTTCTTCCATTCATCTTACACATTGTCACTACAGTGATGTTTGTAAAAAGTCAAATGCTATTATGTTGTTTCTTGCATAAAATGTTTCAGTCATTTTTAGTTATTTATACGATGAATTCAAATTCCCTTGTGATGGCTTCCTGGATTTCTAACTCCCCAGCACAACCTTTGGTCTAGTTATGACAAATGACTTGTTGTGTACTGAAAGTTTCTATTATCTCCCTGTCCTTATACATTTGTTTTCTACGGTCAGATTGACAGGTTCTCATGGGTTTCTTGGCATTCTCTTAAAACTGATCAAGCTTCACTTCCTCTTTGAAAATCTCCCCTCACTTTCTCTGATTCCCTAATGCATCTTGTATATGTCCATAGACTGTACCTACTTCAGATTTTGATTTTGATTTTTAGTTTTGTTTTCATTCAACAGTAAGTGCATTGAAGTTACTCTGTATTACTCCTCTCTACACATTCTATGCATAGGTATAGTGACTGGCACAGATACAGAGTCATTTAGAATAAAGATGTATGACAGGATGAGTAAAAGAAAGAAAAAGTGAATGGATGCAAATATCTCATTGTAATGTGTTCAGGGAGAAGACACCTAGGAAATCATTTGGCCTATTGGCCTGAAAAGGCAGTTAATGGTTGCTAAGGTAGTTGCAGACAAATTTTCAGTTTGTCTTTGACTCTTGCTGGAAAAGTTTCTCTTATTGAGAGCATAGTAAGGAACTATATTAGCCTCTTGAAGAAAACACTAAGTAAATTTTGGAAACATTAATCTGGCAGTTTGGATCATACTTTAGTGTCTTTTTTTAAAGAGAGGGAGGGACAGTGAGATAGAGAATCAATTTAGTTTTTCATGTGCCCTTGGTTGCTCTGACACTTTGTTATGTATGTATGTGGTAGTAGGGTTTGAAGCCACATGCTAGCACATGCCAGACAAGTGCAAAACTTCTGAGCCACCACTTCAGCCCTCAGGTGTCTTTTAATTATTGTTATTTTAAGGAAATCTGATGTCATGTACACAGAAAGTAAGCTTTTATAAAATTTTGAATAATTTCAGTATTTCCATATCAGAAGCAATGGACTTCCCTGAATATTTAATTACTTTGCTATGCATATAAAAGGATATGCTTTTCGTTAATCTTTTTCTCTCTTTAGAAGAAATGCCTAAATAACTTTTACACTAAAAATAAACAGCATCACCAGTACACACTTGGCATTCAACATGGATACACTTTTAAACTTTCTAGAGAAACAATCACTGTGTTTGCTAGAATTTTCATTTAGTAAAAACTTGATTATTTTAAAACAATAATCAAATCATGTCTTTGAGGTTCCTTTGATTATTTGTTGGAGTATGAAAAGAATATTGCCATGTTTTAATATTTATCTGCTTTCTAAGAAATAACAGAAACATGACACTATATACATAAAAGTCATATAGGTTGCTGTGGGCAAGGTGAAGTAGGATTGGATAAAGTGGCACAGGAGGGCAAAGGAGAAATGATAAGGCTCCAGTAACAGTCCACATGGGAAACGTTGCTTGCTTGGACACTGTAGCTCTAGTGAACATGTACAAGTCAATGGGATTGGGATGTATTTTTCATGTAGAATTTTATGGATTGGACAGGCAGGGTGCAAGACAGAATTCAATGATCATTTCTATAATTTTGAACAGAGGAAACTGTTGGATGCCAGTATGACATATTGGAACTGGTAAAACTGAGGTACAAGAAGATTTGGGAATGAAAATTTAAGTTCTAATTTGTTTCTCTAGAAAGCTTAATCGTGTATCTGTGTTGAATGCCAAGTGTGTGCTGGTAATGCTGTTTATTTTTGGTGTAAAAGTTATTTAGGCATTTCTTCTTTTTTTTATGGAATTTGTAACTTTATTGAATTATCTTATAGTTTCTATTATTTTTTCGGTCATTTGTCTTTAGCTTTGTGAGTATGTTCAGCAGCTTAAAATGTGACAATTTCTTCTTCTCTTTTCTTTTTTTTTTTAAATTTTATTTTTGAACAACTTTACAAGATTTTAACAAAATAATATAAAATGTGTATAAA
>PVKS010034558.1:0-20788 GCA_004027875.1 Aplodontia rufa
AAACAGAAGAGAGAATGTTGAAGGTGGAAGGAAGAAGATAATCCCATATTTTTTAAAAAATTCACTTAGCTAGGAAGGATATTTTGTGGACAAAATCTCAACTTATTTTTGGTTTTCAGCAGCCAACTAGGAATCTCCTCATTGACAAATGTCACAGAAAGGACAGGGAGATGAGTCCAGGGTGATTTTTGGTAACAGCTTGTGATTGCTGTTTGCAGATCATGGGTCCATCTCATAATGACACATTTTTCCTATCCTGTTCATGCCACCTTCCCTTTTTCATTATCTACTTTCTCATCAGATACTAAACTCTCTAGGAACGTTTTATCTGAAATCCTACTCTCTATCACTATCTATTATCTTAATATTACCCTATTTCAACCATCCATCCTTTGAGCCATATTTTGGACTTGGTTATCACTGTGAATTATTCAGGCTCTTAAACCTTAAACTTCAGCACCAGTTCTTATGGGCCCAATTGTTGTCTCAGCCCAGCTAATACTGTCCTAAGCCTCATCCACACTCAAGTTCTTTGTGCCTCCTTTCCCCCATGTCTATATATTTCCTCTGAGTTCGTTTTTGCATTCTAATCCATTACTCAATTGCATACCAGATTCCCTGAACAGTATCCTCAAATTCAATGTCCCTTGTAATTTATGCTGCAAAAGACCAGTTAAACTCCATTCAAAGATTTCAACAACCATCTGTTTTCTCAATCTGCACATCAGAAGAGAGAAACTGTATTCGTATATGGGCTACGACTTACACACCAGCTAAGTCAGTCTCCAAGCTCACCTGAACCCTCACACCTGTCCAGCAGATCTTATAGTGAGTCTTTTCTCAACTTTGTATCACTGTTGTTCCAAATTCTCAGGGATTATCAACCTCCCTATTCAACCCCTGTCAGATTGACATGGTCTGCTGGCAGAGAAACATTGGCGTAAGAGAGCTCCTTCAACTTTAATACCAGATAACAAGACTGCTTTGGGACAGAGATAGAACAAGCGGACAAGCTTTCAATCTTCCTAGAAAGGGTCCTTGAAGAACCAAGGGAGTCTGCTGTCTTGGTTCTTCGAACTTAATAAGATGTTTGGTAGTAATTTTATTATATAAAATATCATTTTTATTAAATTTGCTATGCTAAGTATTCTCAGTCTTAAAAGCTCCATTAGTTGCTGATTTAAAAGAAAGTTACTCATTTAATCATCAGGGATTTTTTTGTTTCAACGAAGATCAAAAGCCATAGTGGCTCAAAGGAACAGAGACAGAGGTAAAGCCTCTGAGTCAGAATTTTTAAATGTAATCCCAGCATGATTACTGATTCTCTATGTGGCCTTAAGCAAGACACTTTAACTCACTTTGCCTTAGTTTTCCCATTAAAAAGAATAAAAAAGATATTAATACTGCTAACTTTGGTAATTTCTGAAGAAAGTTGAATCACCAAGGAGGTTTTTATGAGATGTGAAACACAATACTTGAATATGAAGTCACAAATGGGAAGGGTGTAGAGAGAGGAGAGGAATAAAACGTTAATCTTTGCTAATACTGAAAGCCATTTTCTTTTTCAAATCAGCCTCCAGTAGGAAAGCATTTCACAGGAAAATAAGTCCTAGTCTTTTGCAGTGTTTGGACTAGATCACTGAAGAGGTGAGATGAGTGCAAGAGATTTCTGCATTTTTCTTTTTGCTGCAGATGGAGCAATTGCACTGTTCATTAGAGAAACACAGATTGCCTACCTTGTGTCATTTGTTAAAAGTTAAGTTGACAAATATTTATTGCATGTCCCCTATGTCACTCACTTTCAATATCTGTATGTTTGCACCCTAGGGGAATATGCAGGAGATTCATTAGAATGTGGCAGGAAAATCTTATACTGTGTTACATTTACTTTTGAAAATATGTGCTGTTTTTCATCAAAAAATATTAGTTGGAAAGTTGATGTATTTAAAGTTCTCCAGGAGAAAGGTGTGAATTCCACTGGCTCGAGATAGTAGTGCTTCCCACACTCACTGGCTCAGTATCCATATCCTGGGACATGTTACTTACACACACCTGGTTTGATGGTTTATAGCTTACCATGAAATGGACAAGGAAATTAAAAAAGTTCATGAAAATAATGATGATGGCACTTTTTAAAGAAAAACATTTAATTTGCTGTATGATGAGGAAAAAGCAATCATAATGTTCCATTCTCATAAGAAGATGGCCCCTGAATTCAAGCTTATTCAGAAAGACTAAGTATGTTTTTATATTCTCTATTGTTAACTATGAATTTATCTTAAAATGTCTTTTCCCTTGAAATATTAGCTAGTGATAATTTGAAGCCATGACAATTAGCAAATTTAAGAATGTTTTATATTTTTGGATCCATTGTTATTTTCTATTTAGAAGTATGCTTTATAATGAGTATAATCATGAGACTGTTGAAAAATAAAGTGTATAAGTATATTTACACATCTTGGGGATACATGTTCAAAAGTGTTTATTCACTAGGTTGTGTAGTAGAAACTAAAGTGGAAATGTGTGATGGAGACTTGGGGAAACGAATGTTGAAAAAGTCATAGGATGTCTGATTGAAAATCAAACAGTTGTTTTACAACATGGATTTTAATACTTTGATGCTATTTTCATTAAGTGGTAGGGATTCTTGGATCTGAGTGTGTGTGTGTATCTGTTTTAACTAACAGACTTTGTTGTCAATAAAAGCCATTGACTACTTCCCTAGTACTTTTGGGATGCTTTTTATGGCACAGAGGAAACTACCTGTCAGGTAAGAAGCTCAGTTACCTCAAGGCAGCCACATGGGCGAGGCCGGGAGCTGGTGAAGGGTTCCAACTGAGCCCAATCTTCTGAGCCACACATGGAAGTGAAGCCATGTCAGGCTCAGATGACACTACAAGGTGCATAAGAAAAACCTGGCAGAGCTTTGCTGAAATTTCTTACACATAAAATCTGAAATATGAATAGGTTTTGAGGGTTTTGTTCTGTGGTAATAGGTAACTTTCAACAGAATTGTTACCAGATGTGACAAAGAACACTGACTTTGAGTCTGAGTGCAGGCAAAGGACGGAAAGACCTGGAGGAGACTTTCAGTAAAGAATGAGGAAAACATAATCAGAAAGTGAGGAGGCTGGAAGAAAGGAGAGTCATTATTATTTAGTGTGGAAATTTTAGAAATACTGTTGTATGTGGTACTGTGGAAAACAAAATGTAGTAGTAAACTGAAGAATCAGGCTAAGTAAATTTCCAGAGGAATATCAAAAGTTTCTTTTAACTGCTTCATAAATTAAAGGAAAAACAGTTGGGTTAAGAAAAGGAAATTTATAGTTTTCAAGCAGAATTTGGAGAAAAATAATGAATCAATACTTGCATAGCTGAAGAGCAAAACTATTTCTCAGCTCCACTGTCTCCCAACAGAATAATGCCAAAGAAAGGGAACAGGGCACAGAAATAAAATCCAGCATGTTATGGAAAAGATACACTCTCACTGTAAATACTATTCAGACGATTTAAGGTGGTATCTCAGGGATCATTTTAGTAAACAAACATACCTGCCACATCATAAATGTCTTAAGAGTGTACCTTACAGATTCTCCATTTAAAAATAGGGCTGCAAGATGGTAGGGACATTGTTGCACAGAATTCTTACAAGGGAACAATAGAAAAATGCATATTTCAAAGGCTTTTATACATGTAATATTGTATAATGGTGTGAATTTCAGTAAGATTTATAGAAATATGCAATATTTTAAGAAAATAGTAATGACAATAAACAGTTTGGACTAAAAGATGGAGATATAAAATAAGTCTTTGTATTCACAAAATTGTATAGGCTAGAAATCTGGGGAGACAACTGCTCAGCATAAATAAGCCATTTCTTATGGAAAAGGAAAAATGACGGAAAGGATAGAACAACACACATCTCCAACAGGAATAGGTGAACTATAGTCTACGGATCAAGTTTAGGCAGAGGACTGGCTTTATATGTCCAGTAATGTAAGAATGTTTTCATATATTTATTGCATATGTGTTTGTCACCACACGTTGCAAATGAAGCCTAAATATTATTAGATGACATGATGTAGAAAAGAAATCTAACTTCATCTAGAGGAAAAAGACAAGAATCAGAATTATTCCCAGGGATCAATAATTGGTCCTGTTCATTAAGCTGGAAGCAACAGCTGGGCTACATTTCGGAACTGATATGGTATTGTGTGTACTGTGGCTAACCATGCCTAATCTATCATTTTATGTTGGAGGGAAGATAACTAATCTCTTTAGTACACTGATATTGACATCAAGAAGAATCAAACTCAAGTAATGTCACCTTCTTAGTGGGAGTCTCATCTGAAACTGAGATGGAATCAGGAACCAAGATCCTTAACTTGTGCTTGGGACTGACATTCTTAATGGATGGGTATGTGGGTGGGTGGGACTCACGAGGGGCTGAGTAGAATTCACAGATAAACCATCTGTTTCTTGAGCAATGATGGTGGTGATTTCAAAACATGTCTGAAAAACTCTTTTATGTTCTTGCCACAGAGAGGTGGTGGTTACGTCCCCTCTCCTACAATCTGGGAGGATGTGTATCTGGGCCAATCTATATAGCATGGGAAAGATTACAGCATAAATTTTCAAGATAAGGTCAGAAAAGGCCATACAGTTAATATCTACTTCTTTTGGATGTTTTCTCTGGGGAATTCATCTGCCATGTAAGGATTTTGATTATGCTAAGACTCCATCAGGCTGGGGTGAAGTGTAAGCCACTCTTCTTGAAAATCTTTCTGGACCCAGACTTCTAGCCAAGACACCAGACAGGTTAAGTGAAGTTGTCTTGGGCCATCCAGATTTGTACATCTACCTGCTGAATACCACTGATGTTATGAGGATCAGAATTGCTCAGCCAAGCCTTTTCTGAATTCTTGATCCACAGAATCTGTGAGACATCATAAAATGGTTACTGTTTTAAGCTACTAAATTTTGGAGTATTTTGTTATGCAGCAATAGACAACCAGAACACTTCACTGTGTGTATGTAGGATATATTCTATGGGGTGGTGTTGTGGACCCAGTCAAGTGACCTGCACTGGTCAATGGAACATCATCAATATGGCATAAGCAGAGGCCTGAGTAGCACCTTCAAGATTGGGTACCTGTTCTCTTGACCCCTACCACTGCTATGAAAAGATATATCTGGGCTATATATATGTGCTGGAGGGCAAGAAACATGGCAGCAAAGCAGAGACCCCGCAGCTGTTCCTGCCACGTAGACTGTCCACAAATGTACAACCAGCTGCCCCACACAGAGGCGAAAGAGCCTAGCAAGACCAGAAGGAGCACTAGTCAAATGTAGCCTCCACCAACAGGAAGCAAACTCGTGTAACCATTTGGGAGGGTGTGCCTGTGTTGTTAAGTGCTATTTTAGTAGCTATAGTGAATACAATGAGAATCTTTATTTGAAGGCACTTCCCCAATGAAAACACTGTTTTAATCATATTTTCATGCACAGTCCCTAAAACAATGAGACATTCTATCTACTATTTTGTCTTGATGTCCTCTCTTTCTTTTTGCATCTCCTGATTCTACATATTCTTAATAGCCTATCTTAAATTCTGCAACACTAGAATCAGCCTACATTACTCCACTGCATGTAATGGCCTTACCTCTGGGTTCCTGTAGAATCATTTTCTCTGTCATTCTCTTGACAATTACAAATAGACTGCTTTGAGATGCTACTTAACTTACCTTTGCATTTCACATCTCCCAGATATGTGTGTGTATACAGATATATATACACATACATTTTAAGATCTCTGAGGATAGGAATCTGTGCAACACTACTTCTGACCTTTAACCCAGGCCCAATAGTACTTAGCCCAGTTTCAAGCACATAATAGTTATTCAACAAATACAGGAAAAAGGCAAAAGATGAGCTATAGCTTTTGAAAGGATCTTAGACAGGTAGATACAACAGAAAGCATATTTTATAACATTGCTTTGCCTTGCCTTCTATTACTTCAAATTTGAAAGAGTAATAAAACTCTTTATGGAAGATAATTGAACAATTTGGTGCAGGGTCAGGGGGTGGAAGAGAAATCTGCTGAAATATCAAATGTTTTCAGTGAATCAGAGTCTTTATGGGTAAAAAGGTATTAAACAATTGCTGTCAGGCTTGACTATCTGCCAAATGACTGATCAGAACGGCATAGCTATATTTCCCAACTTGGAGGTTTTGCAAGTCATTAATAAACTGTGCAACACTTACCAGGTGTTTGGCTAAAGCATGCTTATATAAAGAGTTTGCAAATATTTATATTCCAGAAAAACCTTTCCACTGTATTTAGAGTTGAAACAGAAGAATCATTTTCCTTTAAAAGATGGTATTTCTTATGTAGGGGCACTACAATTCCAAGAATCACGTAGAGAAATGTTACTATGAATTTTTTTGTCTCAACTTTTTATCCAAGAAAATTACATATAAGGATAACAGGGAGGCTGAATTAGAGAAAATAGTCACCTGCCCCAAACTGCTTTTTAGTGTCAATGTACCATATCTATTTTTTGTAAAGGAGAAATCAGAAATAATTTTTAAGTATCTGTTGGGAAAAAGACAGTCTTCTTCACAGCCAAATTACTTCAACTTCACTTGCAAGGAGAGGCAAGCATATTTATTAATTTATCTTTCCTCTTTCTTTTGAAAAAGGAGTCTATGGTTAGGACAAGGCCAGGGCCTTCTATCCAGATATTTAAAATGAGGTTAAATATTCATTCAACCACTGAAATAGATTTGGATTGAAGGGTAGGCTTTGGAGATGGTATGCAGAATGCATTAAAGGACGAGAGTAGCCCTTCCATATTAGTCACATGTGTGGCACTGCTATGTGGCAGTATGATGGTAAGTCTAAACAACACTATCCACAAAGAATGTCCTCATTCACCGTGCATGGCTAAGGCCCACCTGCCAGATTTCTTGAGCTAATGAGGACACTGGCGAGTCAGACCTCTCCCCTTCCATGTAGGGGAGTACACCGCATATACAATGAAACTGACTGATTTATGCCCAAGTCTGGTAGATAGATTAAAAAAACAAAAAAAATGTGGCTGTCAGCTCATCTCACATTAAACAGTAAAATCTGCATATCAAATCAAGAATTCTCCTGAAGTGAAACAGATGGATCAGGAATGTCCAACTCGTACCTTGCTATAATTTGGATGATGAATGTCCCCCAAAGGTTCATGGGTTAAAGACTTGGTCCCCACAGTGGTGCTGGGGAGGTGAAGGAACTTTTAAGAGATGGGGCTTAGTGGGAAGCCCTTAGGTCACTGGGCGCATGCTCCAGAGGAGGACTAAGGGACCCCATCCCTCCCTCTATTTTTGCTATCTGGGCATGAGATGAGCAGTTTGCTTTGCCATGCCTTCCGTGCCATTTCTGCCTGGCATGCCTATCAGAGATCCAACGCAACAGGACTTCCCATTGTAGGACTGGAAACTCAAAAACTCCAAGAAACCTTTATGCTGTAATAATTATCTCAGTTATTTCATTATAGTGACAGAAAGCCACCTGACCTTAAAAGCAAGTAACCTACCATTAGCTGGTGTGGCAGCTCCCCCTTGAGGAGCACCAAGCAACTGCAAAGCTCAAATGCTACATTTCACAGCTGCCATCCTTCAGAAGACTTCACACTTCTTTAGACGAAGGGTATAAAAATCCTTCACAGGCATTTATGCCAAAGCCTATGCCACAAAAGGATTTTTGCCTCCACCCAAGCTCTTTTATTATTGAACTGGTGCTCTTACACATACTAAGACACACATAATGAACCATTCTGCCACGCTTGCCCTGCCACCTGCCAGGACTCAACCCCTTCAGACCGGCTGGAGGAAAAATCATTGTTAAAATAATGACGATAACCCAGTAAAGTGTGTGTGTGTGTGTGTGTGCGCACGCGTGCGTATGTGTGTGTGTAGACTGCTGCAAATAGCTAGGTGTTTTATATTCTGAAAATTACATGAAGAGGGAAAAATACGTCATGACAAAAGGATGTACTTAGAGGAAATTTTCCTTGACTTCATGAGCATTTGTGGAGATTCTGCATTTTGTTAAAGTTGAGCATACCACAGAGCTGACTCCTAAGGAGGCTGTGGAAGGATTAGATTTCCTCCTAGCCTACGGCCTTCAGTGACCCACTCTCCTTTAGGACAAACAGCCTTCTCTTACACGTATGTTTCAGGAATGAGCTGTCCAACCTGCGTCAAGCAAACACCCCTGGGGCACATACATCCACATGTCAATGTGGCAACTCACACGTTGGGATCTGCCTGTTATGTGCTGGACTGACGGAGTCTGACTCAAATGGTTCTCCCGCTAAAGCTGTCTCCATGTCCACCTTTACCCAGAGTGACCTCATCCTTTTTCCTTTAAAGTTTTTGGAGACATTTTTCCACAGAAGAGTGAAGAACAGATACCAAAGGTCAACATTATAAAAGAATAGAGTTTTCCTTCTATCAAATTAGGGAAGCTTGGTTCCAAGTAGCAGGCTGACCACTCCTACTGAACTGGAATCTAAGGAGGCAGTTTGCAACATGTATTAAACCTAAATCACAGCATGATGGCATTAAATGCAGGATGTAAGGGAAACGGAGAAAATGTTATACACAGCGATGAGCTTCATAATTATATTATTAACCACATTAATTATCATTAACTCTAATTATAAGAAATTATTCAGACCAGGAAAAGAATTTTGACCAGAAGTCATTAACCTTTTTTCTTTTTTAGGGCATGTAGATCAAATTTTGGCAAAGGGTGATCAATGACACTATCCTTTCACTTGGTATATCTCCAATGTGACTTTGGAAGTCAGCTGGAATCAAAGAAATCTTAAAACTTGGGACAGAATCAAATAGTTGGTTTCATCTAAAATAACAATGAGCTTGTTGAACTGAGTCTTACAGCTGCCAAAATTCTTGATCAAAGACATTGTCGTATGTGAAAAATCAAACCATCTAGTACTGCACAAGTTTCATTACTGGGCTTGACTTGCCTGACCAGTTCCACCCAAGATGACCAGCACAAGGCAAACAGAAGAGAACCTTTAAACCCCACTCTACCCACTGAACACCTCCACGCTTGCCCCGCAGGACCTAAACCCATCTGTGTTCTTTCATGTATTCTTGGAGAACTATGTGTATGTCATTGGTGATTATATAATACAGAAGTTTGACTTTGATGATTCAGCTAACTTTTTGCATTTTGATTTTTCGAAGTGCTTCCAGATTTGCGAATGTGTTTTAAAAAGTTTTAGAAAAAAAAACTGCAGCTCTTTTGGGGGGTAATTTTTAAAAAATGGAGCTAAGTAGAATTGGGTTAGTGAAGACACACTGCGAACACGTGGGTTTACAGTAAAGAATATCTAGATTCCCAGAAGACAGAGTTCCTGCCTTGAAGAACAAGTGTATTTCCCCAGGCTTCTTGGTGTCTTCATTCTACCACAGCCATCCTCTAGTAACAGCTCAGCAAATGTTTATTGAGTAAATTAACAAGCACTAATTTAAAGATAATTGAACAATTAGTAGGTAATGAATGATTTGTAAATTAGCAATTTATAATAAATTACAAATTATTTAGTTAATCAGTAAATAATTAAACTTCAATAGACATAACTATGAGATATCAGGAAGTAAACAAACGGAATAAGAAAAGAAAATCCCCTAAAAATTAAAGGTCCAAGCTACAGAAGATTTGCAATGGAAAGAAGTGTTATTATTTTCTAACACTGTAAGATACAAATGAGTATTGAAACAAAATTAGATAAATTAGTGAGTAGTGCAATTCACAGTGCCGTCTTGCATAATAACCTATTATTAACAATGATTTAATATTCAACTGCTAAATACCCAATTTAGAATCTTACAGTTAAAAACATACTCAAGAGGCTTCCTATTCAAATTCCATTGTTTTTTGTGGATATGGAATTTGAGTCTCATCTCAGATGTACAACCTGCCCCAGTACTGTTGGTAAGTACAGAGCCCATGTTTCTAGTAGATTCATTATTTCTTCTCCTCTACCCTTTCTGCTGGCCATTGCTCAATTCCTATATCCTTCAGTGCCTAACATGTATTATTTCTATGCTTGAGGCCAATCTTTGTGATTTCTGAGGTAGTGGATTCCAAATAAATAAGGGTAAGTTTATAACACTCTTCTAAACCTTGATGTTTCAAAGTAGGCATGATATATCAATTACCTTCTGAATCTGGATTGCTTTGGCCCTACATGGCTTAAGTAATATTCACTTCCCTGTTGATAATACTTACAAGAAGTAGAGTAGAACTGTCTTAGGTCTAGTTTACTTCCTAGCCTTTCTTTTTATATGTTCCAAGAAAACCCAGCTCATTGTGATAGTGAGGAATGCAGACTGCTAAAACTTCCAAAAAGAAAGTCAATAAAAAGCAGAAGAAATGACAAGGATAGTTTTTCAACCAGGAAATGCTTTTGCCAGTTTGTCACCCAATACATGATCCAAGAACATTAATAAAACACCCTTTTCCATTGCTTCTAGTCCATATGACTGTGGAATTTTGTTAATTATCTCAAAAAAGGGTTTTGGTATAATTCTCCTTTCCCACTTATTGCTAATTAAAGACACCAATTTTTCTTGTTGAACGGTAGCTTCAGTATCAAACCGTCTTCAACATAACACTGGGGATATATACAGCATCCTGAATCTCCTAAGACAAACTTGGTGTCAAAAGTCTTGCCCTAGGGGTTTCCTGTTAACAGCATGGAATGTTCTATACTTGGTAAATGTGACTGTGCTGAGTCTTTAATTAACAGAGGGAAAATGATGACTGTACAGAAGGTAGACGTTTCCTTGTATTGGAGCAAAAAATTTAGCCTTGGTTGTCAAAAGAGCTGTGTACTGCCATCTACTGGCCAACTGGTCAGGGTCTTTTTTTTTTTTAACATATAACTGTTAGATTCCTCATCTGGAAAGAGTTTCACACTAATATTCTATCAACAGGGTTCTGAGACTAGATAATATGTGTGAAACGTCACTTTATAAATTTCAAGTGTGACACAAATCTCAGTGGGAAATTTCTTATGAGTGAAAAATTTTATAAGATTGTGGGGACATCCTCAAAATAGTTAACCACACATTTCAAGGGAACTGTCTGGAGAGACTAAGTGGACTCCCTTGTCCAGTCTGCAGCAGTACTTACTGTCTGCATCCCGCTGCCAATTCGCCCTTTACTGGGCAGCTGTCTCCGTTTGTGGGGAGATAGACTAACCTCTGGGTTGGATTTAGTAGGGGCATATTTTGCAAAGGTAAATATATCTGCACCCCTTCATCTATGTACTCCACTGATCATTACTGTGAACCTAGTACAAAATGGAAGACTTGGGGTTAAGAGCTTTCTGGAATGAGTATCACCGTCCCATCTCCTCACTTTCGGATTTGGCTCATCATCCACTGAAAGATTTATAAAGAAGGACACATGTGACCTTTTGAAACTGCTCACAGTGTGTTCTCCCCTGGCAGGAATTCTAATGTCTTGTGGCTTACGTTACCTGCTGGGTACCAACCACTGGGGAAAAACGTTGACAATTCAATGAATTTGAAAAAGCTGTGCAAGCTTCTCCTTTGGAGGAATCTTGGGGGAGAAGGAGACAGGAAAAAAGAAAATATTCAAAGAAGTTGCACCACCCCATGGGTGGCTTCTGCAGAAGACAGCGACAGGGACTTGGAGATGTATGGTTTATCCTGGCACTCACCTACCTAAAGGGCTGGTTTTACCACTGTAGCTGCCCACAACTATGGCAAAGGGGAAGGAATCTGATCAATATCATGTATGCATGCTAGAGAGAAAAAGTAACTCTCCTGACTGAGGACTTTTGGAGATTAAGGGGCCTGGTCTATGCTTTGCCTTTGCGTGCATGTGTGTATGTGTGCATTTGTGTATGCATGTGCGTGTGGACATGTGTCTGTATGCGTTAGAAGAATTCAGAATACAACCTAAGAATCTAGCACAAGGACATAGTTAGGAAAGGAATGGTGGGAGTCGAACAGAGGAGCAAGTGGGACCAGATACAACTTATCTGGAAGTAGAAACACACACAACAGAGAATAACTACCAAGAATCAAAGGACATGTTCTGCATGAAATGACACAAATGCATTTACAAGGCATTTTAAAGAGGAAAAAAGAAGATTATGACACCATCTAAGGCTCAATGACCTTTCTTAGCAATAAACATGTATGCAGAAAAAACTATCTGAGAGGCTACACATTTGTACAAGTGATTATTGTAGATTTTGAAAAGGAAATTTTGTGGGTTTTTTTATGTGTGTGTGTAGTGTCTAACTTTCCTACATCAAAAAACAGGAAAAAAGGGAAAAACAAATGTAGCATAGGATTTTAAAAACTATCACCTTTAAGTTTCTTTCACAAACATTACTAAGAAAACAGAACTGGGTAGAGGAAGTGGTCAGAATAGGGGTTGGCAAACTGTGGTCTGAGGGCCACATCTGGCTTGCCACCTTGCTGTTTTTGTAAATAAAATTTTATTGAAACACAGCTGCCCTATCTACTCATTCACATACTGCAAAGGCAGCATTCAGTACTTGTGACACTGACACATGTCCTACACAGCCAAATGACCTTATCCAACTCTTCACAAAAAGTTTGCCAACCCCTCACTAATTCTGTGAGGCTGGGAAAGTCAGAACCTCCATATCTGTCTCCCCATATGTAAAGAAATGGGTAACATATCTCAGAGTTCTTATGACAATTAAATCAGCTAATGAATAAAAAGTGGTAAACACTGCACTTATCACATAGCAGATGCCCAATAAATATTGTATATCTAATTATTTCTTACTTCCTTTAAATAAGATGCAATACTCCATGGTTATGTTAAACCTAATGAAACTATTATTGTTGGTCAAAATTACAATTGTCAGCTTTCAGTGGTTCAAGGAAACTATATGCAGACACTCACTGTTTTCATTTTTCCTGTTTAAACTGTAATCTCCAAGACAGTATCCATCAATGTCATCAGGCACTTTTGGGTTAGCTAAATTGTCAAAGGACTGGAAGTCCAATTTCATTATTGTTGTATCCAAATTCAAACATTTATATGGCTGAAACAACCTGCTGTATTTGCACTGCACTTTGTTACTTGTGAAAAACAGGCAAATTAGCACTTAATGTCTCTGTGGTAAGACCAATTCTGTGCCCCCTGCCCTAAACAGAAGTTTTCAGATGAAGGAGATTCATTTCCACCCTACAAAATGGCACCCTGCTCCTACAATGGAGCAGACCCAGCAGGCTTCCATAGCACCGGGACAACCGCTCTTGATCTGAGCAGAGTTCCAGACAGTCTGCCAAAACATCCTGGGAGTCCTGCATGAAGAAAGTAAGGGACTCAGGACACTGCAAAATTTGGAGAGTCTGCCATGCACACTTCTTCAAGCACACTTATAGATGGCATTTTGGGGGCTGAGTACAGATCCCAAAGAGAAGTTCTTAAAAAAAAAATAAAATGGGACTTCTCTGAGAATCAGACAAGAAGGCAGACTTGAACATCAATAGAATGTAATTATAAGAAGCTGAAGATACAGAAGTATAGGATGAATTTCACAAAAAGGAGGCAAATCAGGAAACTGAAGGACTAATCAAAGTGTTCTTATCAACAGAAATGAAGAAAGGCTTTAACTTCAGTGCTAAGACTATCAAAGGGAGAACAAACTCAATTTAATCCAATCAACACTTATTAAGAACCTATTTTATGCCAGGCACTGGGTTAACAAGCTAGAGAGATTAAGATGAATCAGACAATATTTTTACCCTGGGGAAATTTCTGGGCTGGTGGGAGGAAGATAAATATATAACCAAATAACTTTACTATCATGTGATAAGTATTATAAAATATAATGACAGTACTAGCTGTCATTTGCTCATTGCATAAAATGTACAGAAACACTGCATGGAAAAGTTAATTCTGCTTGGTGAGATCCAAGGAGGGCAGGGAGGAGAGAATGACGTGAGCTGGTGCTGCAGGTGGATATTGAGACAATGATGGGCGTGACTGGCTGGAGTCTGAGGACAGGATAGATGGGAAGATAGTTACAAATGAAGCTCAGGAGGGGCCTCATATGCCAAGCTCAAGAGCTGGGACTCCAACAGCAGGCATCAAGTCTGTGTGCACAGAAAGTGGTCTGGTAAAGCCTGGTTTAAAAAGACAGAAGAACAGAGGCTAAGAAGCAGGATCACAGGGACAGGAGAGACTGCACATGCAGACCAGAGAATGGTAGTAAGAGTAGAGGGGTAGTCACACAGGGGACGCAGTATGTTTTCAAATGAAACACTAAAATGAGTCAGAAGGTCCCAAGACCCAGAAGAGAGGAAAAAGTAGATGAACCCAATTCTCATGTGGTAGGAAGCAGAAGGGCCCAGGTGACAGCCGTGGGTGGGGGTGGGGCTCTTTTCCTCACATATAAGGGAAGGAGGGGTAAGGGGCAGTCAATCTTGTTGGGATGAAAGTAAGGGAAATTCATTGACATGGGTCTCCATTCTTAGAGTAATGCATGGAGAGAGGGATGGAGGCTTGTGGAAAGCAGACCAGGAATGGAAGCACCAATGCAGTCTGGGAGAAGAACAAACTAGAGATAGGTAAAGGAACTACTCAACAGCTTCAGGATCTTGCTAGGCCAATGAGTCATGCATTGGTGATGGCTCTCATCAACACATCTGACTTCTACCAACAGTGCTTTGGGCTCATGTCTTCACTCATTATTAACCATTAATGTATACTGAAAGACACCCAGAAAGGAAAAATCTCACTTCCTTCCCCTGGCTAAACATCTGTGATGTAGGTCTCAATCCATCCATCTTCACTGTTCACTCTTTAGGAATCAGAAATCCAAATGCATTTGGGGGTCCAGCCAGTGCCCCAGGAATGTGAAGAAGCGGCAACAGTGTGGTGAGCCCATGGCTCAAGAACTCTCATCTTTTCTTCTTAAGTTCTCCAAGAGGCAAAAAGATCACATAAGCACAATGTGATATTTCAGGGGGCTGTACCTTTATTTTTAAGGGCTTTCTCTTCCACAAATTTTAACAGAGGACAGTGTGTGTGTGTGTGTGTGAGAGAGAGAGAGAGGGAGAGAGAGAGAGAATATCAATTTTTTATTGAGTTTTTCACATGGCTTTCGTTGCTCTGACACTTAGTTGTGTACGTGGGTGCTGGGGTTTGAACCTGTGTACTTGCACATGCCAAGCAAGCACCGTAACTGCTGAGCCACCACTCCAGCCTCTCCCAAAATTTTATGCAGGATAAATTCAGAAACCTTTGAGCTGACTTCCCAATTAAACTGCTTCGACAGTGAGTCTCTTCTCGTTTCTTCTTCTGCACCCATGTCCATGTTTATTTTCTATATTGTTTACTTGAACTGATAAGAGGCCACATTTTACCACGGAGTGGTCAAAATATGAGCTTTGGATCAGACAGCACTGGTTTAAAATCTTGACTTTGTTACTCTGGGCTTGCATGACATTAGAAAAGCAACTTAAGTTCTCTGTACCTCATTTTCTTCATGTATAAAACGGGAATGATAACACTTACATTACAGTGTTATCACAAGGATACAATTCAACGATATGTGCAAAATACTAATTGGAGTGCCTGGCAGAGAAACACTCAAATATATTTTTCTAAAGTACATTATTTGATAATTTATCGAAGGGCAAGAATTACATCTTCGGAATTCTTTATATCGTGAGTAACTAGGGAAATATCTTTGGAATATGCAATGTTAAACATATAAGAGCTAGAATGATATTTACAATCATGGTTATTACTAAAAATGCATTGAACAAGAGAAAGTTTTAGGGGTTTGGGGAAACTGACACTGACTGGTAGGTGTCAGAATGTTAATTATGTAACTGAGATACTCTTCAACACAATGAAAAAATCAACATACAATGAACAAATGTGTGTGTATGTATATGCAAATATGCGAACACAAACATTTATAAGGCTCCTCACCACATGAAAAGTACTTTGCTTTACACATAACTTTGTATGGAATTCATATGACTGCAGAGCAACAGTAAGAAAAGCTAATGCCAACTTTCTGTGGTATATGGTATTGTGGTTATGATTTATACCACAGAGAAAAGGAAACCCAAGGCTCAGAGAAGTTACGTGGGCTTGGCCAAGGTCTCACCCAATGAGCCCTCAGTGCAACAGACACTGTCATGGCCCTTCAAAGTCCTTCTCTAATACTTTATAATTATCAAAGATATGAATATTCTAAATACTTAACAGCAACGTTGTCCTAAAGTTAACATGGGAACTGAAAAATATCTCTAAAGAGAATCTCTAAGAGGGACATGGAAGATTGAACAAAACACCCTAAAAAGCTGCTGGCTAAGATGTCTTAAAGATGGTTAAATTTCTTGAAAGTAGTTCCATAGGATCTTAATCAGCTCTCCATGTATGGGCTTCAGTTTCCTCTGTCACTAATATTTCATCAGGCTCATCACCATAAATGAGGCCATTCAAAGGAAGAGAGTCATTGGTCCACTTAGCTGATTGCCTCTAAAAGCCTAATTTCCAGTCCCCCAAAAGCTGTAAGTGCAATTACAGAGATTCTGCCCATGCAGTTTGGGGCTCTGTAAGAATGGGGACTCTGACTTAGCAGGAAGGATGCACACAGTATGTTAATTCCCAAATAGGAAATGGAATAAAACCATGGGGAGGGGTCTCCAAAGATGCAATCTGACCCCAGTACTTTCTAAAAAATGAAACAAACTTATAGGGTAATTAATACTGTCATCTGTAAAAAAGGATTTAAATGGAAACAGGATCCAGAAAGCAAATAGGGACTTGTCAAAACACCAGGTGTAATTGCCTTAATTTCTCTGATAGGGTAAAAAGCTCAGCATTTAAAATATAAACAGAGGATTTAGAACTTTTATCGTATTTGATTTAGCCCCATGTGACATTCTCACAGGGTATTACACAAGTGGAATAAAGGCAAGAAAATGCAGGGGAAACTGGACTTGGTTGAAGATGAAGAAGTAGATGAAGTCTCTAAACAGAATACCTTCAATTTGGATGGCTGGCTCCTGGACTTTTCATATGAATGGGTCTCCTGTTCTCCCTCCACAATGTGGCCAAGTTTTGCACGCTTTCTGGCAATCCAAAAGTTGTGTGCCCTTATACAAATCAATTTAGCTCTGGGGCTATTCTTGTGAAGACAGGAGATGGAAAGAAGTCCTTTGCAGGTTGATGGTATAGAACCAATGATGCCAGGTTTTTCCATCTTACTGTAACTGGATAGATAGGTTCTGTCTCCATCAGCACAATATTTGGTACATAGTGGTGCTAAATGTTCATCAACTAACTACAGACAGATGATCAGAGGTAATTTTTATTGAACTGGATACAATGTGCCAGGCACTGTTCTAAATATTTTCCACACTTTAAACCCCTAACCCTCCCTAAAAGCTGGTATTGTAGGTCCCGTTGATGGTAAATGCTCAGCTCCTCCCTATACTTTGAGTTGCTCACTGAACCCTGAGCCTCGCTCCTCACCCCTAACAGCCTGCAAGATTGTTGAGAGCTTCTTATTAACACTGAGCAGTTTTAGGCTATTTGCAACCAGCTTCTAATAATATTCACTCAGATTTCAGCACAGCATTCTGCACACAGAAAGCTTCCACAAAACGATTGTTACTAAAGATGTCAAGGGTTTCTACACAGGACTGCTCCACGGAACAGCTGTTCCTTCTGTTCTAATCCTCGCATCTATGAAACAAACAGCTCAGCTGGTGGCAACTTCTACTCTTACCCTCCCAGATATTATCACTAATATTAAAGAAACCTTGCGTTTAGAGTATCAGTGAATGTCCCCTTGGAGCAAGCAGTAGCTCTTTTTGTTAGGCTGCAAAGTGCTGGTGTTGTGTGATGAAAATGGAAGAAATAAAAATGATATATGTTTTTCTTAAAGCAAAATTTATGATTTTTTAAATAATGAGGGTTAATTTTGGGGGCTCAATATTCTTTTGGTTTCTAAAATGGTGGTGAGTCATCTTTAAAAATATTAATGAAAAAATACAAAGGTGGCAACCATATATCATTCAAAAAATACCTTCTGTGGTTTAATTCATCTGTGAGCTCCAAAAATCTTGGCTGCAATGATGTAGACTCTAGAAGAATCTTAAGAAGCCAAAAAAGTTCTTATTTTGTTGGTAGTACTGTCCAACAAGACCGGTAAAACTGTTTTTCTTTATAATACTTTGTTGGAGGCTAGAGCGGTGGCTTGGCGGTTACAGCACTTGCCCAGCTTGCACGAGTACACGGGTTCAAACCCTAGCACCCA
The DNA here is from genome assembly GCA_004027875.1 of Aplodontia rufa. Taxonomy (NCBI): domain Eukaryota; kingdom Metazoa; phylum Chordata; class Mammalia; order Rodentia; family Aplodontiidae; genus Aplodontia; species Aplodontia rufa. Next base: position 18,387 of record PVKS010034558.1, read on the forward strand.
AGTACACAATTAAGTGTCACAGCAATGAAAGCCATGTGAAAAACTCACAAATTGATTCTCCCTGTCTCTCTTACTGTCCTTCTCTCTTAAAAAAAAATACGTTGTTGTCTTCTGATTATTCTTTCAGTTAATGCATAAGGTGGATTTTCAAATTCTTTTTATGTACAACTATCTATGTTGTAGATAGATGAATAGCTATGCATCTTTAATCTAAATAACCCAATAGCCCAGCGGAAATATGTATGATAAAATTTTCATTCTTTCTCCTTCAAAACAGTATGTTATTTAAAAATCTGGAATATCAAATCTTTAAAAACCACTTCGTTAATATATAATTTATATAAATTCCAAACATTTGAAAAACCCAATAGATGACTTTTAACAAAGGTATAAAGTATTTTCACCACCCTGCAAAGTTCCTTTGCTCAGTCTCCCTTCCACTCCCGACTCCCTTCAATCACTGATCTGTGTCACTCTAGGTTACTCGTGCCTGTTTAGAATTTCATACGATTGGAACCCCACACCTTGTGTTTTTGTGTGTTTAGCTTGTTTCACCCAACACAACATGAGACTCATTTACAGTGTGTGCATCAGGCGTTCTCTCTTTTCATTGCTAAGTAGCGGTTTTAGTGTGAATATACCATGATTTATCTATTTCCTCTTGATGGACATGAGGGTTAGTTAGGAAGTTGTCTATTCTAAGTAAAGCTCCTTTAACAATAAGTGAGCTAGAATCTTTATGAACTGTTTCCCTTTCTGTTATGGAAATATCTCAGAGAAGAACTACAGGATCCTCTTTTAAGATTGTGATTAACTTTAGAGTACACAAAGTTATTCAGTCGGGTGGTACCATATTTGTGCTCACAATAACAGTGTACAAGGCTCCTTTGCGTTACATCCACAGTGAACCTTGATATTTTTTGGTATTTGAACTTAAGTCATTTGGTGGGTGTAAAGTGGTATCGCATTGTGGTTTTATTGACATTGTCCTAAAGATTTAAATATTGCCCAGTGTATTATTATGAGCTTTTTACTCATTCTTCTATCTTTTTTGTAAAGGGTTTATTCATATCTTTTGAACGTAATTGTTGGGTTATCTGCTTTCTGGACTTTTCAATGTTCTGTATGAATCTCCCTTCCCCACTCTTTTTCTTCTTGCCTGTAGCTTGGTCCTTTGATAATTAATTCTTTGAAGAACAGACTTTTTTTTTTTTTTTACTTTTTTTTTTAAAGAGAGAGAGAATTGATTTTATTTAATTTTTCCATGTGGCTTTCGCTGCTCCGACACTTCATTGTGTACGTGGTGCTGGTATTCAAACCAGGGTTCTCACACATGCCAGGCAAGTGCTGCAACTGGTGAGATACTACTCTAGCCCAAGAATAGAAGGTTTTGATTTTGAAAAAAACTAATTTTCTTCTTTTAAAGTTTGTACTTTGAGGGGCTAACAAATTTGTCTATCCTCAAGGTTTTAAAGTTTTTCTCTTAAGCTTTCCTCTACAAGTTTTACAGATTTAGAATTTACATTTAAATCGATGATTTCAGATGAAATTTGATATGTAATATGATGTAGGGGTAGAAGTTAATTTATCCAGTTGTTATAGCACCAATGTAAAGAAAACTCTTTCTTCTGCTTAATTTCTTTGCTGTCATTAAAAAAGTAACTTGGCAGTTTACTGATGAAGTTTATTGGATCTTCCAGATACAGGATCATGTCATCAGCAAAAAGAGAGAGTTTGACTTCCTCTCTTCCTATTTTTATCCCTTTGATTTCTTTCTCTTGCCTAATTGCTCCTGCTAGGGTCTCAAGAACAATATTGAATACAAGAGGTGAGAGCAGACAGCCTTGTCTTGTTCTGGACTTTAGTGGAAATGCTTTCAGCTTTTCTCCGTTTAGTATTATATAAGCTGAGGGTTTAGCAGATATAGCCTTAACCAAGTTCAGAAATGGTCATTTGAACCCCATCTTTTCTAGAGTTTTCAACATAAAAGGGTGCTGGATTTTATCAAAGGCCTTTTCTGCATCCAATGAGATGATCATATGGTTTTTGTCCTTGATTCTGTTTAAGTGGTGGATTACGTTAATTGTTTTGCGTATGTTGAACCAGCCCTGCATTCCTGGGATGAAACCCACTTGATCATGATGGATTATTTTCTTGATAAGTTTTTGAATACGGTTTGCTAGTACTTTGTTGAGGATTTTTGCATCCACGTTCATAAGGGATATTGGTCTGTAGTTTTCTTTTCTTGATGTATCCTTGTCAGGTTTTGGTATCAGAGTTATGGTTGCTTCATAAAAAGTGGATGGGAGCATTCCCTCCTTTTCAATTTCTTGGAATAACTTAATAAGGAGAGATGTTAGTTCCTCCTCAAAAGTGTGGTAAAAATCAGCGGAGAAGCCGTC